>BQNB010008416.1:0-90041 GCA_026074375.1 Tanacetum coccineum
TATGCTTTATGGGAGGTCATAAAGAATGGTAACTCATGGGTATCTGTATCACAAACAACACAAGAGAATGGTTCCTCAGTTACAAAGATGTCAATACCTGTAACTGCTGAAGAGAAGACCAACAAGAAGAATGATGTGAAGGCTAGAAGCTTGCTATTCATGGCTCTTCCCAATGAACATCAACTTACTTTCAGTCAATACAGTGATGCTAAAACAATGTTTGCTGCTATTGAAATACGATTTGGAGGTAATGAAGCCACTAGGAAAAAACAGAAGACACTTTTGAAGCAACAATATGAAAATTTTAATGCATCAAGCACAGAGTCACTTGACTCTATCTTTAAAAGGCTCCAGAAGATTGTTAGTAGGCTTACAATTTTGGGTGTGGTCATCACTCAAGAAGACCTAAATTTAATTTTTTTGAGAAGCTTGCCTCCTAAGTGGAATGCTCATCTGGTAGTCTGGATGAATAAGGCTGATATTGAAACGATGAGCATTAATGATTTATACAACAACTTCAAAATTGTTGAACAAGATGTAAAGAATCTGTTGGTGCAAGTACTGGTGCTCAAAACATGGCCTTTATGACTGCTCCAAGCACTAGCAGTACTAATGATGTTAATACTGTTAAACCTGCTTATGAAGTTAGTACTGTTAGCCCTAATGTTAACATTGCTAGTCCTCAAGTTAGTACTGCTAACTTCAGTGATAATGTTGTGTATGCTTTCATGGTTGAGAATCCCAATGGTTCTAATCTCCTACAGCAGGACTTAGAGCAAATTCATGAAGATGATCTAGAAGCAATAGATTTGAAGTGGCAGCTCTCTCTGCTAAGTATGAGGGCAAAGAGGTACTTTCAGAGGACAGGCAAGAAAATTTTCATTAATGCTAATGATACTGCTGGGTATGATAAATCCAAGGTAGAGTGTTTCAACTGTCACAAGATGGGACACTTTGCCAGGGAATGTAGAGCACCAAGGAACAAAGATGGTTAGTTCAGTTATCAAGACAACACTAGGAAGCAAGGAAACAATGAAGACACGTCTTCAAAGGCAATGTTGGCTATAGATGGTGTTGGTTTTGACTGGAGTGATATGGCAGAAGAACAGGTTCAGACAAACATGGCTCTAATGGTGATTTTAGACTCTGAGGTAAACAATGATAAAACTTGCACTAAAACTTGTTTGAAAACCTATGAAACTCTTAAGAAACAGTGTGATGATTTAATTGTTAAGCTTAATCAAACTGAATTTAAAGCAACTACTTATAAAAGAGGTTTAACGACTGTAGAAGAACAACTTGTCACATATAGAAAGAATGAGGTTCTTTTTAGTGAAGAAGTTGCAGTTCTTAAAAGAGAAGTAGCTTGCAAAGACTATGAAATCAGTGTGCTTAAAAGTGAGTTTGAAAAGGTTAAGCAAGAAAAAGAGGGTATTGAATTTAAAATTAAGAAATTTGATAATGCCTCAAAGAGCCTAGACAAGTTGTTAGGGAGTCAGATAACTGACAAAAGTAAAAAGGGTTTGGGGTATAATGTTGTTCCACCACCCCATCATTTAATCTATAATGCACCTACAAAACTTGATTTGTCTTATTCTGGTCTTGATGAATTCAAAGAGCCTGAATTTAAAAGTTATGGTCCAAGGGATAGTAATCTAGAGTCTAACATTGATAAAAAATCAGATAATTCTAAGGAAAATACTGATGACTCTTTGGTAAAAGAACAAGTGTCTAGAAAATAAAAATAGCTCTATTGTGACTCCACTTAATGTTGATAAAGAAACTATTTTTCCTGCTGATAAAAAGCTAGAGTTTGTCAAACCTAAAAATAATGAAAAACCAGCTAAAAAGTTAGTTAAGTATGCAGAGATGTATAGATCTCAAAGTCCTAGGGGGAATCAAAGAAACTAGAATGGACAGAAGTCCAATCAACTAGGAAGTGATTTTTTGATGTATAACAAAGCTTGTTTTGTTTGTGGGAGTTTTGACCATGTGCAGATTAACTGTCATCACCATCAAAGGAAAAGGATGGTGTTTGGGAATAATTACAATAGGGTGGATTATGACTACTATGCCAAAACCTCACACCCTAGTGCTCACAGGAACATGGTTCCAAGAGCAGTTTTGCTAAAATCTGGCCTAACACCACTTAATACAACTAGGCCTGTTTATATTGCTCAACTCAAACCAACAGTTCATAGTGCTAGATCAATGTAACATTTTTTAAACAAGCACAATCAACTGATTAGAGGCCCTTTTATAAGAAAACAGCCTTAACTAACATATATTTTCATCAAACGGTTAATACTGTCATGGGACACTGTTACACTGTTAGGCCCAGAGCAGTTAATACTGCTAGGCCATATACAGCACTAATTAATGCTATTAGGACAAAAGGGGTCAATGTTGTTAAGACCTTAGCATGTTGGGTTTGGAGACCTACCAGACCTAATGGTGCATCACTTGTTTTCAAGAGAAATAACTACATTGATGTACGAGGCAGATCCAAGTCAGTAATGGCTTGGGTCCTCAAAGGAAACTAATTTCCTTATTTTTATGTGCAGGGCAAGCCACAATTGGATGATAAAAGACTTGTTGACAATGGATGCTCAAGGCACATGACTGGGAACATAGCTTATCTCTCAGATTTCAAGGAATTTGATGGAGGTTATGTTACATTTGGGGGAGGAACACATGGTGGTAGAATTTTTGGTAAAGGAACACTTAAAACTGATTGCCTTGATTTTGAAGATGTATACTTTGTCAATGAGTTAAAATTCAATCTTTTTAGTGTCTCACAGATGTGTGATAAAAAGAAATATGTCATTTTTACTGACACTGAATGTCTTGTCTTATCTCCTAATTTTAAGTTTCCTGATAAAAGTCAGATACTTTTTAAAATTCCTAGAAAGGACAATATGTACAGTTTTGATATGAAGAACATTGTTCCTAAAGAGAATTTAACTTGTCTTGTTGCAAAGGCTACATTAGATGAATCAATGCTCTGGCATAGGAGGCTTGGTCATATTAATTTTAAGAATATAAATAAGCTTGTTAAGGAGAATCTTGTAAGAGGTTTGCCTACAAAATGTTTTGAAAATGACCAAACCTGTATTGCTTGCCTTAAAGGGAAGCAACACAAAGCCTCTTGTAAGTCCAAGGTTCTAAATCCAATTACTAAGCCTTTGTTTATGCTTCATATGGATTTGTTTGCTCCAACTTTTATGAGTAGCCTAATGCATAAGACGTATTGCTTACTAGTTACTGATGATTATAGCAGGTTTACTTGGGTTTTCTTTTTAGCAACTAAGGATGAAACCAATAAGATTCTTAAGAATTTTATTAAAGAAATAGAAAACCTAGTAGACAAGAAAGTGAAAATAATCAGATGTCATAATAGGACAGAGTTAAAGAATAAAGTTATGAATGATTTTTGTAGAGAGAAAGGTATTAGGAGAGAATACAGTGTAGCTAGGACTCCTCAGCAAAATGGGGTAGCTGAGAGAAGATATAAGACACTAATCGAGGCTGCTAGAACCATGTTAGCTGACTCTAAGTTACCTACCACATTTTAGGCTGAAGCTGTTAGTACCGCTTGCTATGTACATAATAGGGTCTTAGTAGTCAAGCCTCATAACAAGACACCTTATGAACTTTTTAGAGGTTTTAAACCAGCTCTAAGCTTTATGAGACCATTTGGATGTCATGTTACCATTCTTAATACCTTAGACAATTTAGGCAAGTTTGATGGCAAAAGTGATGAAGGTTTCTTTGTTGGATATTCCTTGAGTAGTAAAGCTTTTAGGGTATACAACACTAGAACCAGGAAGGTAGAAGAAAACTTGCATATTGGGTTTTTAGAGAATAAGCCTATGATAGAAGGGAATGGTCCAAAGTGGCTGTTTGATATTGATTCTCTAACCCAATCTATGAATTATGTACCAGTAGCTGCAGGTACAATTACTAATGAATCTGCAGGTACACAAGGAGATCTTAATGCAGGTACATCTACAGGGAAAGAAGGAACCAGCCAAGATTACATTGTGATGCCAATCTGGAAAGATGCTTCATACTTTGATTCACTTTCCAAGGATGTTGGTAATGATGAACCAAAATCTGCTGCTGATGATATAAGGCAGGTTGAAGATGGTCCACATAATGAGAGTGATGACAAAGATAAGTCAGAAGATGATAGCAGTCCTAAGGAAGATAATGCTGCTGGACAACATATTAATACTGCCAGTCCTGAAGTTAATACTGGTCGTTTTGAATTTAATATTGTTGATCCACTAGTTAATACTACTAGTTCATATGATCTACATAGCCTTAAAGACATGTTCAAAGTGGGAGCTAGTCATACACTTGAAGCCACTCCTGTTGAGTTCTTTCGTGATGAAGATGAACCAGAAGTTAATTTAGGGAACATCCCTAATTCCTATACAGTTCTAACCACTCCTAATACAAGAATCCATAAAGATCACCTAATTAAAAATGTGATTGGTGATGTGAAGTCCTCTGTTCAAACAAGAAGAATGACAAGATCTACTTCTGCACAAGGGTTTCTTAGTGCTGTATATGAAGAGAAAACACATGACACCATGAATACTTGTTTATATGCTTGTTTCTTATCACAGATTGAACCCACAAGCATTGCTAAAGCTCTATCAGATTCATCGTAGGTGGAAGCAATGCAGGAAGAACTTCTGCAATTCAAGCTCCAACAAGTTTGGATACTTGTGGATTTGCCTAATGGGAAGAGGGCCATTGGAACAAAATAGGTCTTTAAAAACAAGAAAGATAAAAGAGGCATTGTGATTAGGATTAAGGCAAGGTTGGTTGCACAGGGTCATAGACAAGAAGAAGGCATAGATTATGAAGAAGTCTTTGCTCCAGTGGCAATAATTGAGCCAATAAGATTGTTTTTAGCCTATGCTTCTTTTATGAGTTTTCTGGTATATCAAATGGATGTGAAGAGTGCATTCTTATATGGAACCATTAAGGAAGAGGTTTATGTTACTCAACCACTAGGGTTTAAAGATCCTAACTATCCAGATAAAGTTTACAAGGTGGTCAAGGCACTTTATGGGCTGCATCAAGCTCCAAGAGCATGGTATGAAACCTTGGCTAACTATCTATTGGGCAATGGATTTCAAAGAGGGAAGATAGATCATACATTGTTTATCAAGAAGCAAAAAGGAGATATTTTGCTTGTACAAGTCTATGTAGATGACATTATCTTTGGCTCAACAAATAAAGAGTTATGTATTGCTTTTGAGAAGCTTATGAAGGACAAGTTTCAGATGAGTTCTATAGGAGAACTTACTTTCTTTTTAGGGTTACAAGTAAAGCAAAAGGAAGATGGAATATTTATCAGCCAGGATAAATATGTAGCTGAGATTTTGAATAAATTCAACTACACAGATGTGAAGTCTGCTTCTACTCCAGTTGATTTGGAAAAGCCTTTAGTCAAAGATGGAGATGTTGATGTACATCTATATAGATCTATGATTGGGTCTTTGATGTATCTCACAGCATCTAGGCCAGATATTATGTTTACAGTATGTGCATGTGCTAGATTCCAAGTTACACCAAAGACATCACATCTCTTAGCAATAAAGAGAATTTTTAGATATCTGAAAGGCAAACCAACATTAGGCCTTTGGTATTCTAAAGATTCTCAATTTGAACTAGTTGCTTATACTGATAGTGACTATGCTGGAGCAACCCAAGATAGGAAGTCTACAACTGGAGGTTATCAGTTTTTGGGAAATAGGTTGATATCATGGCAATGAAAGAAGCAAATTGTGGTTGCCACCTCTACAACTGAAGCTGAATATGTAGCTGTTGTGGACAAGTACTCTGGATTCAAAATCAATTGCTGGATTATGGGTATAATTTCATGAATACTATGATTCAAATTGACAATAACAATACTATTTGCATTATTGAAAATCCTGTTCAACATTCTAAAACAAAACATATAGAGATTAGACATCATTTTATAAGAGATTGCAATGCTAAAAAGTTAATTCAAATGGTTAAAATTCATACTGATCATAATGTTGCAGATCTTCTTACAAAAGGTTTTGATGCAGGAAGGTTTCAGTACTTGGTCTCAAGTATTGGAATGCTTAATCCTTAATGTTTAAATCTCTTTATGTCTTTGTAAAGTTTTGTAAAGGATTAGTACTGTTAGTTGTATCCATTAGTACTGCTAAGTATAATTAGTACTGCTAGTTATACTTAAGACTGCTTGTTAAAACTGTTAGTCATAATTAATACTGTCAAAAAGAAAATACTTTGGATTGTGTATTCTTGGTTTTGGACTAACACTTGCAGGTAAAGCATATTGAATACCTAATGTTGAATGCTTCACCTCTGAAGTATTGTTTGAGGGGAGGCTACTTATGTCAATATGCAGTCAAGCATGGATGAAAGGACATGTAATATCAAAAGTGGTTTAAAAAGAATCAAAAACATCTAGGCATGTCAAAAGAGGTCGGGACACCAAGATACCTCAGTCTAGTGGTCCCCCTGTAAAGGTTGGTGATGAGGCTGTCCATAAGGAGTTGGGTGACAGAATGGAAAGGGCTGCCACTACTGCTTCTAGCTTAGAAGCAGAGCAGGACAGTGGTAACATCAATAAGACCCAATCCATGGCAACACTTAATGGATCAAGTCCTTAGGGAATTGGTTCAGGTAGTGGTCCCAGGTGCCAAGATACCATATTGGGGGGTGTAGATGCTCAAACTAGGTTTGAGACTACATCTAAATAGTCCAATGATCCACCTCTCTTAAGAGGTTACACACTTAGAAGTGGGGAGGACAGTCTGAAACTATTGGAATTGATGGCAAATTGTACAAAATTGTGTGAATTGGTGAGAAAAAGAATAGAGAGATTAAGTGAGCTAAAAAACAGAAAGAGAGTTGTGTGATAAAAACAGAAAGAGTGAATTGGTGAGCAAAAAGAATTAAGAGATATTGTGTGAGCATAAAAACAGAAAGAGAGATTGTGAGAGTCAATATTTGGTGATGGAAATCCTCTTTGGACGAAATTGAGGTTAATACTGGTATCTCAATGTTAGTACTGCTGGGCTTAGAGTTAGTACTGCTAGGCTAATATTAGTACTGCTGGGTGACCGTTAGTACTGTTTGAGCCATAACTAAATTTCCTTCTCTTATTAGTACTGCTGGGTGACCGTTAGTACTGTTTGAGCCATAACAGAATTTCCTTCTCTAAATATAGCCGTTGTGAAATTTCCGCCAACTACTTCGTCTATAGGTTTGACTAATTGGAGAATTCATGATCTTTCTATATAAACATAAGATTTCTTCAAGATAAGTACAAATCTTATTCAGTCGGTGCAATTTAAAACCTTAAAAACTCTCTCATATCTCAATTACCTCTACCAAACACTTATACTCTCTCCCACGATCATATCCCATAACCTTAATTAACTTTATCTTCATCTAATGGCGAATTTAGAATTTTGCGATAAGCACAACATGGTTGCATACTTAGAGAAGTCAGAAGGAAGTGAGGGGTTTCATGAAATCATTGATTTTCTCTCTGCAAGTCACATCCACTATGCCCTCACTGCAAGTCCAACCATTTATACTTCTCTTATTGAACAATTTTGGCAAACTGCTGCTTTATGCACAATTGATGATGGAGTATTGGGTATTACAGCAACCATTGATAGAAAGGTCAAGATAACAGTTTCAGAGGGCTCCATTAGAAGGCATCTCAAGCTTGAAGATTCTAAAGGCATTCCCTCTCTCCCTACTACAGAAATCTTTGAGCAATTGGCTCTTATGGGGTATGTAACTACTTCTGATAGCCTTACATTTCAAAAGGGACACTTTTCCCCACAGTGGAAGTTTTTCATTCATACCATACTCCACTGCTTGAGTCCTAAGAAGACTGCTTGGGAGCATTTTAGTAGCAACATAGCTACTGCTATCATATGCCTGACAACAAACAGGACTTATAACTTTTCAAAATTCATTTTTGATGCCATGGTAAAGAATTTGGATAACACACACAAGTTTTTGATGTATCCTCGCTTCATACAAATCTTTTTGAACAAACACCAAAGATTTCTTTTCCCCCATACAAGAACCTATCATACTCCTTCCCTTACACACAAACTGTTCAGCAACATGAAGAGAGTCTCCAAGGAATATTCTGGGGTGATTACTCCATTGTTAGACACAATGCTAGTTCAGCATCAGGGTGAAGAACTATCTATCCAAACCACTCCTAAGACATCCCCTTCCAAAATAACATCTTCACCATCCTTATCATCCCATCACACATCAATCAGTGCCCCATCCACCTTATAACCATCCATCACACCTACTGAGGAGGCTGCACTAATGCCCCATGAATCACCTCTTCATAGTGTTCACTCACTTGGATGTGATGAGGGCAGTATGCAACAACATGAATTGATGGATTTGGTTACTAAGTTGACAGATAGAATTGAAGTTTTGGAGAAGGACTTGCAGCAGACAAAGAAGACTTATAGTACTGCTCTTACAAGACTCATCTTAAGAGTGAAAAAGTTGGAGAAAACTGTCAAGACATCCAAAGCTAGGAGAAGGGCCAGGGTAGTTCTTTCAGAGGATGAAGATGCTGCAGAGGATTCTTCCAAACAGGGGAGGAAGATCTCTGATATTGATACAAATCCCACAATCTCATTGGTACAACCTCAGCAAGATATGGAATATGATTTTGATGTTAGTACTGCTAAAGGAGTTACCACTGCTAGTGCTTCCATTAGTACTGTTAGCCCTCCAAGAGTTTCTACTATTGAAGACATTAGTGGTGCTGAAACACTAGTCTATATTAGGAGGAGTGCATCAAAAGCAAAGGATAAAGGAAAAGCAATTATGCAAGAATCTGAGCCACCAAAGAAAATCAAGAAAAGGGTTCAAGTTCAAATGAGCATTGATGAAGAATTAGCTAAGAAGGTGTTTGAGGAAGAACAAGCTAGATTTAATGCTGAACAAGAAGCTAGATTTAAGGCAGAACAAGAACATGAAAGGATTGACTTTGAAACAACTTTAGATTTGCAAAAGAAGTTGGATGAAAGACAAGAAGTTCCAGCTAAAGAAGCTCATGATATTGATTGGAATGATCCTTTTGTGTTCAGATACCATGATCTTTAGAAGAGACCTTTCTCTGTAGCTGAAGTCAGGAAGAACATGTGTATGTATCTGAAGAATCAAGGTGGATACAAGATGAGTCACTTCAAGGGAATAAGTTATGAAGAAATAAGACCTATATTTGAAAGAGTGTGGGATCAAATTCAATCCTTTGTACCCATGGATTCTGAAAAGGAAAAAGGTAGTAAAAAGAAAACTAAAGGAAGACTAAAAAGAGCAGGTCAAGATGTTGTAAAAGAACCTGCTAAAAGACAAAAGACTACAGAAGCTTCAGAGTCAGTTCAAGAACAACCAAGTAAAGAACCAAAAGCAGATGAACTTTCTCAAGAACAGCTACAACAAATGATGCTTATAGTTCCAGAAGAAGGAATGCATATTGAAGCCCTACAAAGCAAGTACCCAATCATTGACTGGGAAGTTCACTCTGAAGAGACTATGAAGTTTTGGAAAATCATTAGTATAGGTAATCACACTCAGGTATATCAATTTTTTGAAGATATGCTAAAGAATTTTGACAGGGAGGATCTGGACAAACTTTGAAGTTTAGTTAAAAAAAGATTCAACTTACCAAGACTTACAGATGATAAAGAGAAAGAACTATGGGTTAAACTTAAGAGGTTATTTGAACCAGATGACACTGATACTCTTTAGAAGCTGCAAAGATATATGCATGATCCTTTGAAATGGTGGTTATATAATACATGTGGTGTTCATCATGTGTCTACAGAAAGAGGACATGACATTTTTATGCTAGTTGAGAAGGATTATCCACTAACAACAGCACTTATGACTTTGATGCTGTGCAACAAGCTGAGAGTGGATTAATATTCTGAGATGGCAGATGAGCTTTTACAGAAAATCTTCATGCTATCAAATAGGTCTAGACAGTAATATGTTTGGAAGCATCCTCAGCAGTGCAGACTAGAAGATTTGATTCAGAAAAAACTTGAGATTTGAAGGTAAATCACAAGTTTAAGGGAGGATTATTAGGAATAAATCTTCACAAGTTAGTACTTCTAGTTTAAGAACTTAATATTGCTCAAGATATAACTAACAGTACTAACTAGGTTAGTATTGTCAGAAGAAAAGTTAGTACTGCCAGTACTGAACTTAATACTGTTAGAGAAGATTAATACTGCTAAAAGAATATAAGGATTGCCAGAAGATACGGATTACTTGGAGATGAATATTAGAAGATAATTATAGAATAAATTGTATCATAATATTCTATAAGTTTATGTTTATCTTTAGTATATGTTGTAAGCCGACTAGGACTCCTTAGTCTATAAAAGGAGGCTCTAGGGCATTAGTTGAGATACAAGTTTTCATAGTTGTCAAGTTTATTTAAAAGGCTTCAAGGTTGTAAACCCTAGTACTAGTGAAGAGTACTCGTATTATTGATCTAATAATATTAGAGCGTTTGGTTATCTTCATTTTTTATTCTACTGCATCACAGTTTACTGTTACATTCATATTCTTCTAAGTACTAAAGAGTAGATTCCGCATACTCTTAGTATCAACAAAGTTTCTAGCATAGTTGTCTTGAATCTATTCAATACAACTAACCCTTTAACAAGGTTTGCAAGATCAATTGTAGAAACCTAAAGATCGTTGTAAGCTTAGTTTGTTTAGAACTTTAATCTAGGATGAACAATAACAAAGAATAATAGAATGCACAGCGGAATGAACATTAAGAACATTCTTTATTATTGCCTAACATGATTTCATCATCATCTTTATACAATGACTACTACAAGCCCCAATTCTACGTGATCAATCGTAGAACAGTTACCTAATCTAACAAGATCAAACTAATGACCTTAGGGCTAAAACATATGCTGGCATCTACATCATCCTGTGGGACATGTAAACCCACACACATACTTTTTGGCACACATAAAACTGTATCTAGGGTTCTCTTTATATAGTAGAGTCTATCTATATTTACAAGGGAAAACATAATTGTATATGGAAACTAAATCTTTTAATTCTTTAATAAACTTCATCTTTATCTTCAAAAATCATATCTTTTGGAATCTTTTTCGTTTGTTAGAATATTCCTACTTCATCTTGTAGAATTCTTGATTTGTAATTTTAAAGTCCATACTTGTTTATTTTTTCATTCAATTGTTTTGTCTTATACATACTCAAAATATATTTCCCATCTTCTTCCCCTTGTTGATATGACAAATAACCAAGATATAGCTCAAAATTCCCCTGATGTTAATATAATGAATGAAACTTTCTTACCCTAATATACATGCCAATTCCTCTAAGGATTCTGTATGTTGCACATATTCTTTGTTAATATCTTCACTGTTTTGTCATAATCAATATAGGGGACTTAGTATGCACTTTGTTTTCAACAACACACAAAACCATTATCAACTTCTAATACCAGCATTCATCAACAATGACTTGAATTACCCTCCATGACGCATAATAAGAATAATGAATCCAAGCAGTAGAAATCTAAACTAGCAGTAGTAATAATAACTTACAGTAGTAAAAACCTTCACCTCGATGATGCATGTAAATGGTTAAACATTTTAACAATAAGCTTCCCCTGAAACCCATATGTTAACCATCTCTTGAATCTTCAATTTTGTAGGCTCTATGTAATGATTACTAATGAAGAAAACTTAGTATAACGAATTTGATGCTGAAGTAGAACAACCCAAACTTGTGTCTTATATCTTGTACTATCCACGTGACGTCAAACTCATACCAAGACCAAAGTATAAGTAGATCACAACCTCTTGACAAAATCCTTATCTTCTATGAGACACATACTAAGTGATAGCAAATGTGAGCATTGTGCACCATAAGTTAGATCACACACCATTGCTAGATTTGTCAAGTCTTCGTCACATCGTTTCTAAGCACGAACAAGTTACCTCCAAATGTTGTAAGCCATTTGAGATATGATAAAACACAAACCTGTGAAACTCTACTTCATCTTCAAATAAGTGATAAATAATCCTCTTCGTAACCAATTAAACCAATAAAATACGAGCCTTTAAACTTTAAGAACATTTAAAACCAAAAACTTCCTTCCTGTGTGTGTCATCCATCTCTGTTGTGTGCGAGAACAAAAATCATATACTATCTGATATCAGACATAATTGACAGCATTAACTCATTTATCGGACAAAAGTAGCAGTTTTAAAATCTTCTCGGACAAAGAAAGCATACACAGCATTATCACTGAAGCTAGCAGTACTAACTTAAGGACTATCAGTGTTAACATTAGGGCTAACAAACTAACTTCATATGCAGGTTTAGCAGTATTAACATCATTAGTACTGCTAGTGCTTGGAGCAGTCATAAAAGCCAAGTTTTGAGTACCACTACTTGCACCAACATATTTCTTTACACTTTGTTCAACAATTTTAAAGTTGTTGTACAAATCATCGATGCTCATTGTTTCAATTTCAGCCTTATTCATCCAGACTACAACATGAGTATTCAACTCAGGAGGCAAGCTGCTTAAAAAAATTGAATTTAAGTCTTCTTGAGCGATGACCACACCCAAAATTGCAAGCCTACTAACAATCTTTTGGAGCCTATTAAAGATAGAGTCAAGAGACTCGGTGCTTGATGCACTAAAATTTTCATATTGTTGCTTCAAAAGTGTCTTATGTGTTTTATTAGTGGCTTCATTACCTCCAAATCGTGTTTCGATAGCAGCAAACATTGTTTTAGCATCAATGTACTGACTAAAAGTAAGTTGATGTTCATTAGGAAGTGCCATGTGTAGCAAGCTTCTAGCCTTCACATCATTCTTCTTTTTGGTCCTTTCTTCAGCAGTTACAGGTACTGACATCTTTGTAACTGAAGTACCATTCTCTTGTGTTGTTTGTGTTACAGATACCCATGAGTTACCATTCTCTATGACCTCCCATAGAGCATAGTCTTGTACCTGGAAATATTGCTTGATTCTTATCACCCACATCTCATACTCACCAAGTTTGAGTATGGGTAGCTTAGCAGTAGTATTACTCTGTGCAGATTCAAATTCCATAAGTTTTAGATCAAAGTTTCAAAACACAAGGCTCTGATACCACTTGTTGATCCCAACTTGATCTTGCAACCCTTGTTAAAGGGTTAGTTGTATTAAATAGATTCAAGACAACTATGCTAGAAACTTTGTTGATACTAAGAGTATGCGGAATCTACTCTTTAGTACTTAGAAGAATATGAATGTAATAGTAAACTGTGATGCAGTAGAATAAACAATGAATATAACCAAACGCTCCAATATTATTAGATCAATAATACGAGTACTCTTCACTAGTACTAGGGTTTACAACCTTGAATCTTTTCTAAATCGACTTGACAACTATGAAAACTTGTGTATCAACTAATGCCCTAGAGGCTCCTTTTATAGACTAAGGAGTCCTAGTCGGCTAACAACATATACTAAAGATAAACATAAACTTATAAAATATTTTGATACAATCTATTCTATAATTATCTTCTAATCTTCATCTCCAAGTAATCCTTATCTTCTGGCAATCCTTATCTTCTTTAAGCAGTATTAATCTTCTCTGGCGGTATTAAGTTTAGTAATGGCAGTACTAACTTTTCTTTTGGCAGTACTAACCCAGTTAGTACTGTTATTTATATCTTGAGCAGTATTAAGTTCTTGAACTAGAAGTACTAACTTGTGAATATTTATTCCCATCAAAGGTTTTTTAATAACGGTTATCAATGAAAGGGGAGTTAATGTATCTTAACTAAATTAGGCTTAAAATGTTATTGATGTTAATCTTTAAGGGACTAAATGGCAAAGCACAGGGATTAGAATCCTAGCTACAAACTTTAGGGTCTAAATATGTCATTTCTATAACTTAGTTAAGCTTAGCAATAAGTTTAAATGAAAAATAGAAGGCATAAGAAAATACAAGGACTAGTTTTGCCATACTATAAAACTTAGCCAGTTATAAAACTTTTCAAACACATTTCGCTCCACTCATAATTCATATTAAAAAATCCAAACACATTTCTCTCGTGCACATTTCGCTCGCTTCAAACCTATGAATCAAAATGTGTTTTTCAAGGCAAAAGATTCACTTATATTCGTTCATTGTCCATTCCACAGTATCTAGGTAAACCAGTTTAGCTTAAAACTCCTTTTTGATCTCTTAATCAAAGAAAAATGTATTAGGGTTCTTAAGTTAAAAGTTGTAGTTTATGCTTAATTGATTAAGGGATTTTGTTCATTATGGTGCGATTAAAATGCGTGTGAAACAGTTTTGCATATATTTTAACCATTTGTGAGAAATTTTGATTTTTGTTTGATGAATGAAGCGAAACATGAGATATGGGGATGAACTATTGTGGGTTTGTGTTTAATAGCCATTTATGAGTGTCTTTGTGCTATTCGTTTATGTTCGTGCCTTCTATATGCTCTTTTACATGGAAAGTAGTTATAACATATAATGCATGAAGAACAAAACATGAAAAGTTCAAATGAAAACTAAAACAGATAAATCATAGACTCCGCATGTGTAACACCCGCCCCGAGGGGCTTCAGATTGCGCAGCGGAAATTAGCAATTTGGTGTTACTAAATAGCATCCTTTACCACGAATATAGAAAACGGCCTAAATAAGACTTGTTTTAAAACACACAGTGAGTCCATAATTAATCAAAGTTAAATGCGTTAAGTACCTACAGATTCGTAACCCAACCAGTACAGTATTAGAAATACAATTGTTCAAATAAAAGACATTGGTTTAAAACATCACACAAAACACTTTTATCGAAAGACCGGAACATACAAGTAACCTTTCCTTTACTCATCACCATACACTACGACACCTCCACGCCATCATAGCCTTCAACCATGCATTACCTACTTATAAAAACAATTTAAAACGTCAGACACAAAGATGAGTTGAAATTCATAGAGTTCTAAAGTAATCATACGATACTGATCTTGACCACATAATTAGTGTCTTGTGAAAACAAAGCACAAACAATGTATAGCAACCCCAATTCTTTCACGCATTAAGCTCATGACACCGAACGTTAACAATACATATGGCAATTCATATGTTTAAGTGCCCCAAACTAGGTATTATTGTCATATACCTTCTATATTTCTAATAACAAAATGTCCGTTTGACAGGGTGTTCACAAGATCTATTTAATGCATTAGCGTTCACCCATTATAGGTGATTGACGGTTCATGAATTAAAGGACTTCGACAATAGCAACTTATGCGGAAACAATCTCAAATTCGGGATCTGCATACCATAAATCATATGTGTTCGATTTTATAAAACAAACATGTATCCCCCTCGCAGGTTTAAAACATTTAAAATAGTTCAAAAGCGAGGCTATAAACTCACCTTAAGCAAAAGATCCAAATCAATCAATCAACAAGCACAATAAGCTTCACGTCTCAACCGCGACTTATATAAATAACCCCAATATGGGCGTTAGGACTAATAGTATATTAAATTCATATAATGATATATATATATCTATATATATATATATATATATATATATATATATATATATATATATATATATATATATATATATTGTGTGTGTGTGTATGTGTGTGTGTGTGTATTACTATTACGTATATATAATCAAAACAGAATCTCCAAGAGCGATCGCAAAATATTTTTCTCTATGACATATTCATCACATTAATTACATGTTTCTTACAAAGTTTCCATTTTTAGAAAGTTTGCCGAAAGTAAGGATAATATAACCAAACATAAACATCTCGTCTTATTTTAACAAATTAAGAACCCTTTGACTTGTATAAACAATTCAAAATTATACCTCAAGTATGAACTTTCAAAAGTCAAAACCTATGTCGTTTGACTTTTACCTAAAATATAACTCAAACGTGGACTGGCCGTAAAATCAGAGGGAGAGAGAGGAGCGAGTCGAAGACACAAGGCCTACCTTATATCAAAACAGACCTTAGAACATCATTTATCATATTTGAAAGCCTAATTTAGATTTCAAAAATTTCTCGACATGCTATGGTCAAGTCAAACTTTCTGGTCAACACAAAGTCATACCAAAACTCATTTTTAACAAAATCTAACCCTTCCAACATGTTTAACTAGCCTAAAAACATGTACTAAAACCATCAAACATATGTTCATACTTGAAATACTTTAAAACCCATTTTGCACTTGAATCAACTAGCTACAATCACATACATGTAATAACCAACTAATTAATCAAGACATAAATATAAACAAGTGCTTACAAAGCTAGAACAAAGATCAAATATGGTTTCTCCTTGTTGCTTATAATCGGACGAACCACAAAGAACAACCAAACAACCTTTTCAAATCAAACCACTTCAATATAACACTAATCTAACACCCTTAAACACTTTCTTATACTCCAAATTAATAGAAATTGACCAAAAACCCAACTTCTTAAATACTCATTGCATGTAAGGTTTTCTTAGTGGGATTTGTAGAGGATTAAACAAGGATTAAAATGGTATAATCGGATTTAAATGCATGTAAGTAACAAATTTTTGATGGCAAGATTATGTGTGTGTGTGTGTATTTTGAACGGCAAGAGGGGGAGGAAGAAACAAGTGATGAACAATTTTGTAAAGTGTTATAGTGGAAGTATTAGGCTTCCTTTTATAGAAGTAAACTTTGATCAATTGGCAATTTAGGTCCCTCCTTCTCATAAGTCCTTGCAAGTTTAATACAAATTGGTTATATTTCCGTTACTTAGTCGACCAAACACGGGTAACATCACGTTAATAAATATTTTTAAATCCGTCCCACTAAATATAGTTTAAAACCTTTAATAAAACATTAAACCTCGTAAAACACGACCTTTAAACACGGTTTTTACAAAAACTCAAGGAAACGACGAAAAATACAAAATTAACATATTTACGCTCTCGGAGCAATAAAATATATTTTTCTGACTTTCTTAAATGCTAAAAACAAATAGAAACTAAATCACGGAATGAAATTCACCAATAAATGGAAATTCTCATCAACCACATATAGCATAACGACTATAATTATTTACGTAATTAAAAATAACTATCTTAGCTAAGGATAGACGTTGACCTGAAACTCGGGTTGTTACATTCTCCCCACCTTTAGGGAGTGACGTCCCGACACTCAGCTCGTCTCATCCACTCTCTCCGCTTTGTCCTTACTTGTAAAGAGATGAGGGTACTTCTTCTTAATCTGATCCTCACGTTCCCAAGTAAACTCTGGACCTCTTTGCGAATTCCAACAAACTTTAACTATAGGTATCCGACTCTGCTTAAGTCGCTTAACCTCTTTATCAATAATTTCTACTGGTTCCTCAATCATATGCAACTTATCATCAAGTTGAATTTCTTCCAACGAAACAACAACTTCACTTTCCGCTAGACACTTTTTGAGATTTGAAACATGAAAAGTACTATGAATCCCCTTCAACTCTTCAGGCAACTCCAATGTATTAGCCACATGACCAATTCTAGCCAAAACCTTGAATGGACCGATATAACGTGGACTTAACTTTTCGCGCTTTCTGAAACGCACAACGCCCTTCCATGGCGATACCTTAAGTAATACCATATCACCAACTTCAAACTCCAACGGCTTAAGTCTCTTATCTGCATAACTCTTCTGGTGACTACGAGCAGCTAATAAATGATTCTTAATCTGGACAATCTTCTCAGTCGTATCACGGATTAACTCTGGACCAGTGAGTTGGCTATCCCCAACCTCACTCCAGCATACAAGCCATCTACACTTTTTTCCGTACAAAGCTTCATATGGTGCAGCCTTAATACTTGCATGATAACTATTATTATACGAGAGCTTGACCAATGGTAGATGGCGATCCCAACTGCTTCCGAAGTCAATGACACAGGCACGCAACATATCTTCCAGCATTTGTATTGTCCTCTCACTCTGACCATCTGTTTGAGGGTGGTAAGCGGTACTCATATCCAACTTAGTCCCCAACGCTTCCTGAAGTGATCTCCAGAAATTAGACATAAAATGGCTATCTCGATCTGAAATAATCGAAACAAGTACACCATGCCTACATACTATTTCCTTTAAATACAGTCGCGTGAGTTTCTCCATACTATCTGTTTTCTTCATAGGTAGGAAATGAGCTGATTTGGTCAGTTGGTCGACAATAACCTAAATCATATCATACCCACTTGGCGTTCTCGGCAGTCCGCTCACAAAATCCATAATAATTCTTTCTTACTTCCAAACAGGAATCTTAGGTTGTTGCAACAACCCAGAAGGTTTCTGATGCTCAGCTTTAACTTTTGCATAAGTTAAACACTTACTAACATATGTAGCGATATCAGCTTTCATATTCAGCTACCAATACAACAACTTTAAATCTTGATACATCTTACCGGATCCTGGATGGATAGAATAATTAGACTTATGCGACTCATGCATAACCAAATCTCTCAATCCACCGTATCGCGGTAACCAAACGTGATTCCTAAAACAACGTGTTCCATCAGGTCAAAACTCGAATATTGGTTTAATCAACCTTCCCAAATTTTCTGCCTTTACATTCTTTCTCTTCATCGCTTCCTTCTGAGCTTCACGAATCTACTTAGGTAAATCATTGTGAATAATCATCATTAAAGCTCGAACACGTAATGGTTTATCCCTTTCCTTACGACTTAAGGAGTCAGCCACAACATTCTCTTTTCCAGGATGATACAGTATCTCACAATCATAATCACTCAATAACTCAATCCACCTTCGTTGTCTCAAGTTTAACTCTTTCTAATTCAGGATATATTGTAGGCTCTTGTGGTCAATGAAAACCACACATTTCGTTCTATACAAATAATGTCTCCACAATCTAAGAGTGAAAATAACGGCTCCTAACTCCAAATTGTGAGTAGTGTAATTTTCTTCATGGACCTTCAATTGTCTAGAAGCATACGCTATCACCTTTTCTCTTTGCATCAACACGGCTCCATAACCCTTAAGAGATAAGTTACATTACACCACAAAATCTTCTGTTCCCTCAGGCAATGCTAAGATCGGTGCACTACACAACTTCTGCTTCAACATTTAAAAAGCTTCTTCTTCTTCACTTCCCTATTCGTACTTCTTATTTTTCTGAGTCAACTTAGTTAGTGGCTTAGAAATCAAAGAAAATCCTTTAATAAACCTTCGATAATACCCAGCCAATCCAAGAAATTGCCTCACCTCCGTCAGCGTCGTTGGTGCAGTCCAACTCTTAATGGCTTCGATCTTGGTAGGATCAACATGGACACCACTACGATCAATCACATAACCCAGAAATTGTACCGAATCTAGCTAAAAATCACACTTTGAAAACTTGGCGTACAACCTCTCTTTCTTTAGCAGCTCCAGAATAATCTTCAAATGCTTTCCATGCTCTTCTTTGTCCTTGGAATAAATCAAAATATCATCGATGAACACTATAGCGAACTTATCAAGATATGGCTTGCATACTCGGTTCATCAAGTCCATAAATATAGCAGGTACATTAGTCAATCCAAACGGCTTTACTTGCAACTCAAAGTGACCATACCGAGTTCTAAATGCAGTAATCGGAATGTCTTCCTCTTTAATGCGTAACTGGTGATATCTTGATCGCAGATCGATCTTAGAATACACGCTAGAACCTTGCATCTGATCAAATAAATCATTGATTCTCGGAAGATGATAACGATTCTTGATAGTCAATTTGTTCAACTCGCGATAATCTATACACATTCTAAAAGATCCATCTTTCTTCTTCACAAACAAAACTGGTGCTCCCTACGGTGACGAACTTGGACGAATAAATCCTTTCTCCAGCAACTCTTGCAATTGTACTGACAACTCTTTCATTTTAGATGGTGCCAATCTATACGGTGCACGTGCAACAGGTGCAGCTCCCGGCACTAGATCGATTCGAAACTCAACTTGCCTCGACGATGGCAGTCCTGGTAAATCCTCAGGAAACACCTCAGGAAAGTCACGAATTACAAGCACATCTTCCAATCGTTTCTCCTTCGATTTCTTCTTGGTAACGTGTGCCAAAAACAAATGACAACCTTTCTCAACGTACTTACGGGCCTTAATATACGAAATAACCTTCAATCGAGATCTACCTTTGTCACCTTCAACTATTAACGTCTTATTCTCATAAGGTATACGAACAAATTTCTTGCTACAGACGATAACGGCATCGTGCTTGATAAGCCAATCCATACCGATGATGACATCAAACGTACCAAGCTCAATCGGCATAAGATCGATTTTGAAAATATGGTTCACTAAACTCAAAGTGCAACCTTTCAAAATAGTGTTCGTACTAACTATACTTCCGTCAGCTAACTCTACTTCATAACTATCCTCTATTTTAATCGGTTTGATATTGAGCAATGAACTAAATCTAGTGTTCACAAAACTCCTATCAAAACCAGAATCAAATAAAACAAAAGCATATCGGTTATTTAGCAGAAACCTACCAGTAACCACATTCGGACCCTTCGGCTCAGCGTCCTTAATAGCATAAGCTCGACCACGAAGTTCTCCAACTTCTTCTTGCTTAACCTTCTTCGGAAATCGGTTCCTAGTATGACCTTGCTTACCACAATCATAACAAGTCGGGATGGGCTAAGCGTTAGAACCAATAGCAACATTCTTCTCCTTACAATACCTCGACTTATGTCCAACCATGGCTCTCGCGTTACATGACGAGTAAAACAACGTTCACACAAAGGAAGTTTCCCATCAGTAGGAGCGGTAACCATGGCTCGTGCGTTACCTTGCTTTTGGTTATTATGCAAAGTTTGACGTGAGTTATCCTTTTGATTTTCCTTACCACTACTATTTCCACCTTGGTGATTCTCCCACTTTTGCTTCTTTCCTTCCAGAATTCTTTCATTTCTAGCTTGCGACTTCTGCTCCATCAACTTGTGAGCCATACGTACTGCTTTGCTCAAATTTACAAGCTTAGACGATGTTACTTCACCCTTGATGTTATCCGTTAAACCTCGGATATAAGCATCAACCTTCACTCTTTCTGGTTCCACCATTCTTGGACACATCAATGCAAGCTCATTGAACCTTTGAGTATATGCAACAATGTCATACTCCTTAATCTTCAAGTTCCACAACTCATTCTCCAGACGTTGGATTTCTTCTATTAGGCAAAACTCAATAGTCATCAATTGCTTCATTTCAGTCCAAGGCATTTGGTTCACATTCTCTAAACCCAATGTTGCAACCTTAGAATTCCACCAAGTTAAAGTCGGGCCTTCCAATGTAGCAGCAGTAAACCTTACCTTCTTACCCTCTACACATTCACTGATTATAAAAACACTCACAGTTTTCTCAAACCATCTTCGTAATTTAATAGCTCCTTCAATCCTATGAAAAATGGTAGGATTGCACTTCATAAACCCAGCAAAAGTGCACTCACCAACAACAGGTGCAGTGTTTTGACCTCTCACTGACCCAGATCTACTAGCATCGTTCCTGACCTTCGCTTGCCTTTCCCGCTCAACAGCAATAGCAGCATCAACACTTTCTTTAATCATTATTTGCATAGCAGCTTGAGTCATAGGTGCAGACTTTAGAGGCATGATTCTGTTACATCATACAAAAAACAATCTGATAAGAATTCATAACATGATATATTTATAACATGGTACAATGACAAATCAATCACAACAACAGTCCACCACGTCAAGTAGTAATCAAAAGATAGTCATTCATTTTTCATCACAAGAAAGTTAATACATAGTTACATTGTTTCATAAAATGATACAAATCGTTACAACCAATAGTACTAGTTCTACTAACTGAGGATTCAGTTTAGTGATTACACAACAAAAGAAACTACAAATGAATCTAGACTACTAAGATGATTTCTCTTCACGACTCTTTTGGCGATGAACTCTTCATATCTTCGATCGAAACATCAATAGCTTCATTCGGTCTTTCTTCAAACACAAATCCCTTACGAATCATCTCTTGATAGAACTCATGAGCTCGAACTCTAGTCCAATAGAGATCTCTCTAAACTCATTCATTCTGCATACTTAGGAATGTGTTGCTCAACCTTGCTTCTTCAAGTTCCTTCTTTAATTTCTTACACTTAGCTTTCTCTTTAACATTACCGAGCTTCTCAACCAACCTTTCCATTGCAGCCGTTCCTTGATCCACACTAGAACACACTTCATTATCCTAGTCCAAAATTAACTTGCCATAAAACTTATCCTTTGCCTCACTTTTCTTCTCGGCCAATGCATACGCCGTCTTGCGACCACACAGTCGTCTCAAAAAATTAACCATTCGACCAAAAAGAGAGTCAATGTCTCGTTTCATGAAGCCAGGTAGCAATCTATCACCATCCTTTCGAGGAATAGCGGTAGTAGATGATTCACCTACCTCATAGACACTACCAAGAACAGTCTTATCCTCATGCTCAATCAAATTCTCAACCTTAATCTCATCATCAGGTTCAGACTCAGAAGCAGGCGGCGAAGGATTAAGGGAATTCGTCTCTTCGTAAGGATATGTCAACTTAGGCTCATTTTCATATTCCTTAATGTCGACTTCCATATCATCTTCTTCTTCTTGAGGATCTTCTTCTTCCTCCTTAAATTCTTCTTCTTCTGGGTCCTCGTCTTTATCTTCTAAGACAGGCCCGAGAACAACAGGAACATCATTGTGTTGATTCAGCTCAACAACGGGCACCTCATCATCATGATTCACATTTGCCATGATAATCTAGGAAATATCATATAATACTTACTTAATAGCGTATCACTTCATATTATCGTTCAATAGATTTCCAACAATAATACTATTATCAAAATAACAGTTCGCACAAAAGCGCAACAATTAAAATTTTACAATTCGCGACTCTTTTTCAATCCGAATATATCTCGATTACATTTCAAACATATATAATGATAGTTATCATATAATCACATGACATTCTATGCATATAACACATGCGTAAACGTACCAATACATAACGCTTTATGCATCCAACACGGGCATAAATTTATCCAATCACAATGCATAGTTAAATACAGGTAAATTATTTAACCAATTATACATACCATACATACATAAATATACTTACACATAACAACTTATAAATGTAACTTACATGTAACCAATGGCAACGAGGGTCTTGGTGTGCGTGTAGAAGCGTTATAGTTTAGGTTTACCAAAAAGACTTGACCCATTTCTTTATACCATTAGACTCTTAATATTACTTTGACAACTAAAATAATTACAATCTGAGTTTTGAAAACAACCTAGTTCTCTATAACCGAAGCTCTGATACCAATTTGTAACACCCACCCTGAGGGGCATCGGATTGCGCAGCAGAAATTAGCAATTTGGTGTTACTAAATAGCATCCGTCACCACAATAATAGAAAACGACTCAAATAAACGTTTAAACCACATGTGTTCCATAATTATTCAGAGTTAAAATGCGTTAGGTCCCCACAGAATCATAACCCCAACCATACAATATTTGAAAGACAATTGTTTAAATAAAAGACATTGTTTTAAACATAACATAAGACATTGTTTTTGAAAGACCAGAACACACAAGTAGCCTTTCCTTTAATTCAATCACCATACACAAACGACACCTACACGCCATTGTTGCCTTTAGCCTTGATTAACTGGGATAAAAATTATTACTTTCGTTAAAAAACTGTCAACAACAAAGTGAGTGAAATTCATTTAGAGTTTAAAGTATTCAGTAAGTAATGATCTTTGAAACACATCATTAGTTCTCGAGAAAACAATAGCAACAAATGCATGTATAGCAACTTCTTTTTCTTTCACGCAATTAAGCTCATGGACACGAACGTTAACATTACATATGCATTTCATATGTTTAAGTTTGCCTACAAAATAGTATTATTGTCATCATACCTTTTATATTTCTAATAACAATAATGTCTGTTTTGAACGGGTTGTTCACAAGGATTCCAAACCTCGGACAGGCTCGTCTAACCTAATAAAATTTTTAATGCATTAGCGTTCACCCATTATAGGCGATTGACGGTTCATGAATTAAGGGACTTCGACAATAGCAACTTATGCGAAAACAATCTCATATCGGGTCTAGCATACCATAAATCATATGTGTTCGTTTTATTTTAAACAAAAAATGTATCCCCCTCGTGGATTAACAAACTTTTTAAATGGTTCAAAAGCGGAGGCTATGAACTCACCTTAAGCAAAAGATCCAAATCAATCAATCAACAAGCACAATAAGCTTCACGTCTCAACCGCGACCTATATAATACATATATGACTGGACATCATGTGACTATAGTTATTAAATCATATAGTATATATATATATTTATATGGATTACTATTAGTATATATTAAATCATATACTTTAAAATCTCCAATGTGCGACGCAAAAAACATTCGCTTGACATATTTCATCAATTATTACAAACGTTTCTGACAAGTTTCCATTTTAGAAAAGTTTGCCGGAAAGTAAGGATAATATATCAAACTTAGCATTTCATCTTAATTAAACTAACATTACGATATCTTTAACTTGTTATAAATATATTCAAAAAGTAATACGCAAGTTTGACTTTCAAAGTCAAACTTCGTAGTTACTTTTACCCCAAAATGACCCAAAACTTGACGTCGGCCGTTAAAATCTTCTTTTTTAGGTGTTACAAGGCCCACCTTATATAAACGGACCTTTGAATATCCTTTATGTATCAAAAGCCTAGTTTTGATTTAAGAATTTCTCGACTCGCTTATGGATACGTCTCACCTTTCCTTATGGTCAACAAAAGTCAACACAAAGTCATACAAAAACTCATTTTTGTCAAATTCCAATTATTCCAACATGCTTAACTAGCCTAAAAACATGTACTAAAACTATCAAACATGTGTTCATACTTGTAACACTTTCAAATCGATTTTGCACTTGAATCATCTAGCTACAATTACATATATGCAATAATCATCTAATTAATCAAACAAGAAACATAAACAAGTGCTCACAAAGCTAGAACAAAGCTTGACTATGGCTTCCCCTTTGACCTTAAGATCGGACGAACCACAAAGACCAACCAAACAAACTTTTCAAACCAAACCACTTCAATATAACACCAATCTACCACCTAGAAACACTTCCTTATACACCAAATCAAGAGAAATTGACCAAAAACCCAACTTTCAAAATACTCATTGCATGTAAGGTTTTCTTAGTGGGATTTGTAGAGGATTAAACAAGGATTAATATGGTATAATCGGATTTAAATGCATGTAAGTAACAAATTTTTGATGATGATTTGTGTGTGTGTGTGTTATTTCGAACGGCAAGAGGAGAGGGAGAGGACAAGAGATTGAAAATTTTGGTAAAGTGTTAAATGGGAGTATATGGACCCTATTTATAGAATAAGAGTTTGACTAATTGGCAATTTAGGTCCCTCCTTCTCATTTGTCCTTGCAAAGTTAATACAAAAGCATTTCTTTTATAAGTAAATTCGACCAACATATTGGGTAACATCACGTTTGCAAATATTTTAAATCCGTCCCACTAAATATAGTTTAAAACCTTTATCAAACGTTAAACCTCGTAAAACACGACCTTTAAACACAGTTTTTACAAAAACTCGGGGAAACGACGTAAAATACAAAAATGACATATTTACGCTCTCGGAGCATAAGAATAAATTTCCTGACCTTCTTAAACACTAAAGACAAACAGAAATTAAATCACGGAATGAAATTCACCAATAAATGGAAATTCTCATCAACCACATATAGCATAACGACTATAATTATTTACGTAATTAAAAATAACTATCTTAGCTAAGGATAGACGTTGACCTGAAACTCGGGTTGTTACAACTTGAGACCCTAACTCAAGTTTTTGCTATGGTTATAAAGAGGTCTTCAGAAAAAGCGAACATGGAATGCTTAATAAGAGGCATACAGTGAAAGAAAGTTGTATAGGATTTGCAGACTTTCTTCAAGTTTGTTACGGAAATCAGAAAATTGATGATACAACTTGTGAGCGGAGATATTATGAATGTGTTGCTTAAAATTATGAGTTTGATAATAACAGGACCCCGTTAATAACAACAATATCCTATAAATACCCATATATAACTGATAACGCTCCAAAAATACATAAATTATCCCTCAAAAATACACTAAATATATATACGTTAAAGCATTAAATATTGTAAAATTTCCCTGTTTGTTGTGTAATATTCATTTCAGGACCAAAAGTGACGAAAAGGACTAACGATGCAAAGAAATGCAGTTAAAATGCACTAACGGTCGTTACAAGAAGGATCTAGAAGAAAAATTAAAGAGTGGTTAATGATTAAAGCCAAAGTGTGGCACGCAATATATTTTGTGCGACGTACTTCTAAATGAATTGAATGCCATTTAATTAATCACTAAGTGCGGCGCATAATTTCTTGTGTGCGGCGCACTTTTTTGTCAGTTACTCTCAAATTATAAATGATTGCAATGATTGTGCAACCTTTCACTCCCCCAAATTATGCAACTGAAGACCCATCCTCAAGTATAAATAGAGCACGAAATTTGGAGGAAATCATCACTCAAATCATTCCATTCTCATCTTCAATCATCAATCACAAGTTCTAGTAGTTTTAGTAGTTCTAAGGAGGTTTTGAAGGTTAACCACCACCTTTATCACTTTCCTGGTAAAGAAGCAAGCAAACTCTCAGAAAGTTAGAGTTGCTAGTGTTACTATAGTCAATTGTTACATTGTTCTTGGAAGGCATTGTAAGGTTTTGAACATCTACTCTTGAAATATTGGTAAAAACATGTTTCTATCTTTTGATAATATGAATGTTGAATTCACCATGATTGTTATATGTGTTGTTATTATGATTGTTGAGTAGATTAACATGTTTGGTTTGGAGCTACATGATTATTATAGATCAAACATGACTTTTGAATGAGCTTTTGTTATGAATAATATAAGTTTGATGTTTTTGAACTTGGACTATTTAATCTTTGTTTGATCACCATTTATTCTGGATATAGGTCGAAAGACTCTGGTTAAGTGATTGATTTCCAAGTTGTTTGTCTATGACAACTAGACCTTAGCCTTGTGAGGATTGGCTAAGTAAACGAACATTAAACCAACTACAAAAAGGGTTTAACACTAAACCATATGTCTAACGAACTTGGCTTAGCAAACTTATACTACTCATTATCAAACACGAATCACACTTAAAGCATTTTTCATAATAAAAGATAAAGGCCGAAAGGGTTTTTCATTATGAATAATAGATAATCTTTCTAAGTAATTAAACATTCTTAAATCGATTATAATTTCATTAGTGAATCATTCATCTACTCAAGTTTGTCCATAATGTTTCTTGTTTCTTAACTAAACATGTCCTTTATTTCTTGAATCAAATCGTTATCTTTAGATCCGTGATAGTCTATAAGATAAGTACATTTTCGTAATTTTATTGACTATTTCTTTGAAAACCCAATCCCGTAGAACGACATGGTCTTGCCTAAAAAGATTATACTACATACGTGGGTTATACTTTTACCCGTGTGTTTCCCTATAATAAATCGGTACTATAAGTCATTATAAATTTAAAGCTTTTGAAACAAATTAAAGTTTTTGGCGCCACTTCCGGGGATTGATTTTATCCTTGAATTAGTCGTTATAATTTTACAAACTAAAATTTTAAACTCCCCGTACAATTTTTTGGCAAACTGGACAAGATTTCTTCAGAAAGTGCGCCACACAAAATTTTTGTGCGCTGGTTTTTCTACAAAATTCAGAAAGTACGCCGTATTGATACCAAGTATGCCGCACTTCCTGCTCCTTTTACAAAAACAAAATCAGTTTAAAGTGAAAAAAACCAAAAACGCCAAACCCCAAAACCCATAATTGTAATTTGACCATTTTGAAAATGTGGAGTTTATTCCTTGTATTCATAATTGTCAACAACTTGTATTATAATAATTCATGCATTAAAATTAAAAAACCAAAAAGAAATGTTTGATGCATTGCTTGTTTAAATTTATAAATGCCTATGTGTATTTCTTATTTTCCAAGTGTTGCCTGCTTGACTTTAATATTAAGCATAATAAGAAAAATAAAAATACAAAAATTAAAAATTTTAAAAGACTTAAAATTCAGGAAGTACGCCGCACTTCTTATGAAGTGCGCCGCACTTTCCTGCCTAAAACCAAACAGATTGGTTGTTTCTTCGTTTTTGAACGAAAATCGCTTGCATTAAAAAATTCTATTTGTTTATTGATAATATGTAAGTGTAAAAAGCTATTGTTATTTGTTTTAACTAACCCACTAATAGTTGTTTTAATGATGTTTCATTCTATAAGAATTATGGACCCAAATTCGAGTCTCGGAAGGATTTGTTTAGGAGATGATGTGATCGTAATCTCGAGTGACAAAGCTGAAGGGTCAGGAGATTGGAATTCTCTGGAGTATCAAGACACAGCTGTTAGCAAAGGAAAGGAAGTCATTAACGGACTAAGTTTCTACAGAATGGAAACAGACGAGATTAGTGAGCGGTACATTGCTCAATGTTTCGTGAATGGTTTGGAGGCGTTTGATGGTGAAATTAACTTAGCATTTGATGAGAACCTGATATCAAATGAGTTCGCAGTTAAGTTGTGTTTGGACTATGAGGTAAAGAAAGGAAAAAGGTTGGTTAAAAAAGAGCTTATTGTTGCTTTAAAAGGAGAGCTCTACTTTGTAAAGTTCATCATAAACCCTGAAGAAGATGATTTTATACCCGGAGTCATTTTGGGAAGATCATTCCTAAGACTATCTCGTGGAATTGTTGATTTTGGTAATGGGGTGATCACCATTTATCCCGAACTGGATCCATTTAAGGATGATTGCAAGAAAACAGGAAAGAGCTTAGACGATTGGGATCAATTACTCGATTTCAATTTTGATGATGTGCCAAAATCCGGAGAAGAACTTTCTCCATTTATATGCAAGATGGGGAAGAGCAACCGTAACAAGAAAAGAGCAATGGAGAACTTTAATCTATTCTATCAAGATGTTGGACCATCCGCGTCAGCTGGAAGACATTTGACCCAAGAAGAAGCGGCAAAAGAGGAATTGGCAATCAGGATTAGCCAAAGATATGCTTTGTTAGAAGAAGAAAGGCATGTGATCGAAACTATGGCCTATAATGACAAATATAAGATGATACTAGATGAAATCTGGAAAGATAAGGTGGAATTGGATGGAAAGACTGTGAAAGAAGATGAAGAAGCAGTGAAAAGAATTAAAGGTGAAGCTTTAAAGGAAAAAGAAGATCCTGGTGCATTTATATTCCCTATAAGACTCGAAGGGAGAGTTACCGAAAATGCACTAGCAGATACTGGATCGGACATTAACACCAAGCCTTATCGAATCTTTGAAACAATAGGAAGGAAAGATACGAAGAAGGTTGATAGGGGAAAAACAATGATAGATCATACTCAGACGGAAGCAATGGGAAAGCTATCTAATGTTCTTTGTCAAGTAGGAGTGACTACAATAATACGCAATAGTTCTATCATCTGAATATACCAATCGACGGTGACGCACCAGTTGTGGTTGGTCGGGGATTCCTACGTATGATGGGTAGTCTACTTAACACCTCAAAAAGAATTTTCTCAACCTTTGATGGAGTCTGTCATCAAACCCTCCGAGCTGCAAGATTCGACGTTCTGAGAATAGCTGAAAGTGATACTGATAATGAAGAGGAATATGTGATCAAGAGAAATAAGTTTGGGGCACCAATATATGGCCCAAGACCTGCTCCGTATCTAAACTGTGCTAATCCAGAGGATCGATCATCAGCTATACAAGCAGTAACAAACCCGTTCAGAAAAATTAGTGTTTGGAAGAAAGCAGTTAGCTTCCTTGGTTCATTACCCGTACCACTTAAGCAAGTCAACTGGAAGCCTGATTATAAAGGCTCATATACGAAAGAAGAAGAAGCGACAGGACAGTGGCGGACGGAAATAAGACTAACTGATCCGTATGGGAACATCTATTTACAAGGGTTCACAACAAAGAAAACGGACCAAAAATTATCAAAGTACCACAAGTTGAGTGATATCATGTCACCCAACTGGTTTATGGAATAAAATATTATATCAGCTTGGAATAAAGGAGTAGCTATATACTCCCTCTCTATGTTTAATGTTATGTTTTTATAAAAATAAAAATCATATGTATAAATCCATAATGGATTACATTTGATGTAAGGATGTTAATCCAATATATGATATATATTAAGCTAATGTGATGGATTGAGTTCATGTTTTAATTATGTGTATAATATAAGATTGTGTAATAAAAAAAATATATAAAGTACCGTACTTTTGCGCAAATTTCATTGATAAAACTTCCCAAACATGATTTCAACCATTTATAAAGATTTTCTCACACACACTCAAACATAAAACCGCCGGGTTTCTATCAAAAACAAAGAAGAAATATCAAAAATCAATCCATCAACCTTGTAATCATGCCTAGGGTATGTTAATTTCATTCTTTAGACTTGATTATCATTAATTTCTTTAAATTATTATACATTAGGATTTATAATAATTAAGATTAGGAAAACCTTAATCCCTATTTTATATGAACAATTAAACCTTATAATTATGATGTTTAGAAGCTATTTTACACATGCATGCTTAATATTTGATTAAATCTGATGATTACTGTTCATATTATGAATTTATAATTAAAATAAATGATGAAAATTCGAAATTATTCTTTTCCAGCCCAAAAAGTATGCCGGTTTTATCCCAAAACCGCCGCACTTTGTCCCTGTTTTCCAGAAAGTACGCCGCACTTTCTATCTCAAATAGTAACAGAATGTTTCTAAAACCATCAAAACACTCGCCAATTATGCTAAATCATTTCTAACATAACCGTAACTTTATTGTTGATTGTTTTTTGATGTGTAGACTTCAGGAACACATGATGGAGAAGCTGGATCGTCATAATCCAAACGCTCAAGAAATGAAACCGGGGAAGAGTTATTGCTTCCACAAGTTCAGCATGAGTTTTTACTATGGGAAGGATGTACCCGAGATGCTAAGTCTAGGTACAATACCATATTGGCCCAATTGCTTCCTAGACACATTTACTTACCATGTATCGTAAACTGGGATGTGTTAAACCAAATGGGTTGCGATGGGGAAATTAATGATATATTAAGAATTAGGTTACAAGAAGCTAAATCAGAGGAAGAGATATTTACTTCGATGGCTTGGATTAGAGCTTTTAATATCAATGAGCCCATTTATGCCGAACTTTGCCATGAGTTTTATTCTACTTATGAGTTTGATGAAGCATGTGCTGATGATGAGTTACAATCAAAGAATATCATCAAGTTTAGACTTGGTGGACGAGCCCACAGTTTGACTTTATTAGAGTTTGCTCATAGATTAGGATTATATCAAGTAGTTAAGCTAGCGGAGGATGGTTTCAATGTTTACTTTGAAGGAGGTTTATGTAGTGATGATAATTTTAATGCTACAAATTATTGGTTGAGCATTAGTCGAGAGGAAAACCTTAGTTTGTCTAGGAGTCATACTTCTACTATCAGGAACCCAATTTTGAGGGTGATCCACAAAATGATCAATTATGGTTTGTGTCAGAGGACGACTAGATATGACAAGGTGCAGAAGAATGATTTATGGCTTCTAAGTATGTTTGATGCTAGACATCAAAATGGATATGTGAATATAGCTTGGGTGATTGCAAAATGGATGAAGAGAAAAGAAGTGGGGACTTATAAAGAGAGTCAAATTTGCTGTGGACAATTTATTTCAAAGCTTGCTATGAAATGCAGGGTGTTGACTGAGGATGTGGTGAGGAGTCTGAGTGCTCCAATTTATTGTAGGGATTTAGATACAACTACACTTAGAGATTTGATCGATTTTGATGGTAAACTTATTCCTGAAGATCCATAACCGGGTGTGCCTAGAGTTGGTATTCCTAGACCTCCGAGAGCATCTATGCATGACTTATATGATAGGATGGGTCGTATGGAGATACGTCAAGATGTGATAGAGCAGATGGAGTATAGGCAGTCATATCACTAGGACAGATATCATAGAGTGTTTGAGCATATAGCTGGGGTTTATAGTGTTCCACTGTAGGGAGCCTACAACCCACCTGGTTACGCCCAACTACAGTACGACCAGTACTATCAACAGTATCCACCTCTGCCACCACAGTACCAGCCACAGCAGCAGTAGGATGATGACGAGTAGTGTCGAGATAACACGAGTTGGTTACATGACCGCATGTTGGGTCATGTAAAAGAATTTAAAAACATTATTATTATTATCATTATGGTGTGTAAAATGCCTCTGTTGGCATTTAAAAACAATATTATCGTACTCTACTATTATTAATCATATTATTACTTCGTATGTGGTATGCAATGTCTACATTCTTTAACAGGTAAAGACAAAAGACGAATTGGCGCGAAGAAAAGATTCAGAATATCAATCGCAATTGAAAAGTATATCTCACTTTTCCATTTTATCTTCTCTATAATATTTTCACATTGAGGACAATGCTCATATTAAGTATGAGAGGGGAGATAAACTGGAAAAAAAAATTAAAAATTGTAATATATTTTTGAAAATAACATTTTATTGATCACATTCAAGCAATCTGACTCGGGATTGATAACATTACTAGCATATTTATACCATCCAGAAAAATTTTGAGGATTAGATTTTAAGGATTCTGGTATCCATTTTTGATACCTAAGATGATCTTATCTTTAGCTTTCTCGAGTTAAGAAGTGAGCAATTGCAAATATTTCACCCGTCGTTACGGCTGTGTATTTGTAGTTTTGTCGTCTTTTCTGGAGCATTGGTATCGATTTAAATTATATGAGTGTGTCGGTGATTTTTTTAATTCTAGAACTTGTGCTTGAAATCTTTATGAGACCGCAGTAGGAACACGTTCGCGTGTTATAAACATTTATCAATTAAGAGGTGATAAAAATATAAATATAAGTAAACAATAAATTTTGTTTGAAAAGATTTTTAACAAAATTATCTGAAATTTATCCGTTCAAATTAAGGAGCTCAAGTGTTGCTATTTTATGCAAAAGAAGTGTGTTGATCTTAAGTATGGGGGGAAAGCAAGTTTCCCCCAAGTAAAAAGTTAAAGTTATCACTATGATGATAAAAAAAATATATATAATATATATAATATATAAAGAGAAGAAGGAAGATATAAGTAAATAGTTGGTTAAATTACAGATAAAATGGATTATGATTTATTTATAAACCTTTCTCAACAAATAATAAATATTATCAATAATTTTTTTTACCTCTTTTGACGTTTATGTTTGGTGCTTACGCCATGTCGGTGAAGTTTAGTTTCTTGTACAAGCCTATGGTAATTTGAACATTTCATGACTGCGCGTATGAGTGACTTCCGTTTACTATCTATTTTACCAAATTTAGCGAATCTTATCTATAAAAAATTCGTTGCTTTGTCGCGTTATCTTTGCTTGTGATCATAAATTTGTTTTACCAAACAAAATTCTTTCGCTTTGATTGCTTGACGGCAAGCAATAAGCTAAGTATGGGGGGATTTGATAACGCTCCAAATATACATAAATTATCCCTCGAAAATACACTAAATATATATACGTTAACGCATGAAATATTGCAAAAATTGCCTGTTTGTTGTGTAATATTCATTTCAGGACCAAAAGTGACGAAAAGGACTAATGATGCAAAGAAATCCAGTTAAAATGCACTAACAGTCGTTACAAGAAGGATCTAGAAGAAAAATTAAAGAGGATTTAATGATTAAAGCCAAAGTGCGGCGCACAATATATTTTGTGCGGCGTACTTCTAAACGAATTGAATGTTATTTAATTAATCACCAAGTGCGGCGCACAATTTTATTGTGTGCGGCGCACTTTCCTGTCAGTTACTCCCAAATCATAAATGATTGCAATGATTGTGCAACCTTTCACTCCCCTAAATTATGCAACTGAAGACCCAACCTCAAGTATAAATAGAGCACGAATTTTGGAGGAAATCATCACTCAAATCATTCCATTATCATCTTTCAATCATCAATCACAAGTTCTAGTAGTTTTAGTAGTTCTAAGGAGGTTTTGAAGGTTAACCACCACCTTCATCACTTTCCTGGTAAAGAAGCAAGCAAACCTTCAGAAAGTTGGAGTTGCTAGTGTTACTATAGTCAATTGTTACATTGTTCTTGGAAGGCATTGTAAGGTTTTTGAACATCTACTCTTGAAATTAGTAAAACATGTTTCTACTCTTTGTTTAATATGAATGTTGAATTCACCATGTTGTTTATATGTGTTGTTATTATGATTGTTGAGTAGATTAACATGTTTGGTTAGGAGCTACATGATTATTATGGATCAAACTTGACTTTTGAATGAGCTTTTGATATGAATAATATAAGTTTGATGTTTTTGAACTTGGACTATTTAATCTTGGTTTGATCACCATTTATTCCGGATATAGGTCGAAAGACTCTTGTTACGTGATTGATTTCCAAGTTGTTTGTCTATGACAACTAGACCTTAGCCTTGTGAGGACTGGCTACGTAAATGAACATTAAACCAACTACAAAAGGGTTTAACGCTAAACCATATGTCTAACGAACTTGGATTAGCAAACTTATACTACTCATTATCAAAAACGAATTATGCTTAAACCATTTTTCATAATAAAAGATAAAGGCCGAAAGGGTTTTTCATTATGAATAATAGATAATCATTCTAAGTAATTAAGCATTCTTAAATCGATTATAATTTCATTCGTGAATCATTCATCTACTTAAGTTTTTCCATAATGTTTCTTGTTTCTTAACCAAACATGTCCTTTATTTCTTGAATCAAATCGTTATCTTTAGATCCGTGACAGTCTATAAGATAAGAACCTTTTCGTAATTTTATTGACTATTTCTTAGAATACCCAATCCCGTGGAATGACCTGGTCTTGCCTAAAAAGATTATACTACATACTTGGGTTATACTTTTACCCGTGTGTTTCCCTATAATAAATCGGTACTATCAGTCATTATAAATTTAAAGCTTTTGAAACATCAATACCATCCAATTCTGACACTATCTGTTTGACGATGGGATCAAAGGTGTTTATTACAATACATGAAGTAATTTTAATCAAAAACTACCTAATATACCCATACACTGTTTTTATTGAGCATTCGGAGTTTAGGTGAAAAAGCTAATATAAGTGATCCTTAGAATTACGACCCTTTAGGCCAGCCTTGTGTTTACTCATTTGATGAATGGGTAAAAGTCAATATTAGGGATACCAACATATTACGAATTGATCGAGAATTCCTGTTCAATAATGGATTCTAGGACAGTTTTGATGTTGAGGAAGAATATTCTAAGGAAATTGGGAATCCATACTCACGAAGATTTGAAGAGTACAAACGAGTGTTTGACAATGAAGTTGAACAGCAGTCAAATGAGTACACTCTAAGAATTGGAAAAAAGGGGTATGTCCTGGATGATGTTTGGGAGAAATGGACGTAAATCCATAGAAAAAATATCGATCTTGCATGATGAAGGATTCGAAGAAGAGGAGCTATGGCGAGGTGGAGATGAAAAAACTGACTATGAACCACCTTTTGTAAACTTTAAAACACTTGAAGCAAAAAAAGTATTCCTTTAATGGGGGCAGAGTTTTATATGTATATCCAAATAAGATGATGAGGCCTTGTCTTTAGGATGAGTAAATGGGGAAAGATTTAAGGCAATGATTAGAAAGGAGCTGAAAGACAAAGGAATCACCCACGACGAAACGTAGAGTGGCCATGAGTCTAACTTAAAGACTCGTTAATAAACAAAAGTGCTGTTAGGAGACAAACCTGTCTTTTATACAATAAATTCATTTTCGCTATTAGTTGGTTTGCATGTTTTTCTTTGTTTTGCAGGTTCTAGCAGCTAGGAGGCAATTTTCTATACCGACTCGACCCGTAATTTTGTGGTAGCTTTGCTAATTTAGCAGCAGTTACGGCATAACATACATGGTTACGCTATAACCTATTCAATTACGACGTAAACCTTATTATGGTTACGCCGTAAACTTATAAACTAAAATTTTAAAATACCACATGATTACAGCGTAACCACCAGAGTTACGCCGTAACCTCTTTCTGAAAAACCTTAAAATTAAGTTTTAACGCATTGCTAAACCTTGTATATCTAAATGAACTTTGTGGGTATGTTCTCTGGAAACCCTCACGAGACTTAACTCATCCACTTGAGTCACCAAGTGGTTTAAAAGGCTTGTTGCATATGCTAAATGCAACCGTGATTCCTACAAAAGTGAGTTAGGTTTGTATTTCTTGTATATTTATCATTGAACAATTTTATGCTGTTAGTTTGTTTTAGTGATCACAGGGAAAATGAGCTTGCTCAAGATGGAGATTTTTTGAATTTCTCTGCCGGCTTATTACATTTCATATGTTCAGGAGCAAAGCTCAAGGGAGTTTCTTGTTCTAATTCTACTCTTCCTATTTATTTCATTTCCTTAATGAACAATAGGGACATTGTACAAAACAAGTGGGGCAATGGGAGTAGAATTATCACTTGACCTATTCTTGCCTTTAATTTCCTAGTTTTCTTTGAAAAATAGTACCAATTTTAAATTTTTTGACATATTTTTCTTACTGAACTAGAATTAATCTTTGCCAAATGCACATTACCTTTTATTATTACTTGGTGAGGTTTAAGCCTAATGTTCCGTTTTCATCTCATTATACAAAAATCCACCAAAATATTGAGTGTGCCGGTAGTATTGTAGACTTTAGAACTTGGCATGTACATCATTTCGAGACCTAATTGATTAGCAAGAATAGATGGTTCGAGAAGGCAACATTTAGGAATTCACAAAAATAGCCATTATGTGGGTGTTTATCAACTTGTTACACTAACTAGTCGACCTCCCATGTTAAAACCCTTTTGTTACACTCGTCATTAGTGCAAGATACCCCTAGATCACTCTTGTTAAGACAATCTATGTTTTCACCCATTATTATATGTTTCGTTACACCATTTCACCTTAGCCAACCATGTAGTCTATATTTATCCTTGTGTTGAAATTTCTGGCTACTTAAATCCATGGTTTAGGAAAATGGTTTGAAGATTGGTACTTACTTTGATGATATATTATCTTGATCATGGAAGACCCCTCGGTATTATCACTTTCGATACTGTTTATCTCAAGTGGGGGGATATGTGATATGTTATACAGGAGTATTGTAAAAAAAGAGAAAATATGGTGCAACTATAAGCCACCTAGTGATATAACTCCTGATGTTGGTTACGTGTTATAAAACCAACTAAGTAAAAAGGTGGTGCAACTATAAGCCACCTAGTGATTTTGGGGATGGTGCGACTATAAACTATCCAAAGTGTAAAGGTGGTGCAACTATAAGCCACCTAGTGAAGAATGGGTTATCAAGCTCCACAAGATCTCATCATTAGCTAACGCATATTAATGATATGATCATATTTTCGCACTCGAAGACTTGGATATGGATGGACAGTAGCTGGTTATGGATACCTTAGATTATATAGGACTATTTGTTTTGTGTTTCTATCTTAACACCAACTAAATGTGTATCCCATGTCTATCCTAACCCTTTATATCACCAAATAAACCTGTGTTATGTCACCCATGTTGCCTTTAAGAATTTTTTAGACCCTAACTCTAACTGGTGTAGATTTGTGTACTTCCCAAGCTTATGATAGAATACATGCTATGACTGTGCTGTTGAGCGATCATCCCAAAAATGAACACTTAGACTAGTTGAGAGTTGAGCAAATTTTGATCCCCTTTTCGTGAGGTGTTCGGCTTTGATGTTTCTAGCATAAGTCTTTTATGGATTCATTTCTTTGAGTTAAATCAGAGAAATCTTTATATAAACTAATCTAACAGGTCTACTTGAGGGCAAGCAGAAGTCAAGTGGGGGGATATTTGATACTTTTTAGTGGCAATTTCCCCATGAAAATACTTGCAATTGTCTTATAAATACTTGAATTCGATACATTTACGGTTACTTAGTTGTTTTCAGGTAAAATGCAAGTATGTGACAAGAAACACGGGAAATGGACGATAAAATGATGATAATATGTATTCTTACGAGACATTACGGCGTAACCCCTACGATTGTGTTATGTCGTAACCTATTCAAGGCAAGAAACGTCATTTAGAGACATTACGACGTAACCACACACAAGGCTTATGCCGTAACATTATTATTATTAAAGGATGAGTCATCTGAGTCAGTATTACGTATCAATAGTTTATGACGTAAACCCCTAAAAGGTTACGCCGTAAAGTATTTGAAACGTATAAATAGAGGCCTCATTCAGACAATTCGACATCAACCATTCCACCATAGCTCTAAAAAGAGACCAAGGCTTCTATACCTCGATCCACCAGAAGTCCAAGTGAGATCACACTTATCTTACTTTTGTATTTAATCGTTCGTAAACCACATCTGTAGGAATTATGAGTTTTCAATCCAAGATTACCTTTATTAATTCTTGATGTGTTGTTGCTTTGAGCGGCTAAGCACTTCAAGTGTTAGCCTAGTCATGAATTTACTATCGTTTTAATGTTTATTTCCTGTTAAATTATGGTTTCGATGGATATCCTTTGACTATCGTGTAACCTTGGGTTTTGGTAGTATTTCGGGTGGTTTAGATCATGTTAATCTTGTTATTAGATGACCAATTGAACATGGGATTAACAAGGTACTAGGGTAGGTTTGACACCCTATCCCTAGTGTAGGAACTGACCAGGTTACCGCCTCTATCACTTATATACTTAAAAAACATAAGAACTCTTTTAGAGAAGGTTCATAATCTGTATAGGTTATTAGAATAGTTCTTAGGATAGTTGGGATTAATCACTATAAACTAGTTGCCCTACCTTCGTGCCTTTCGAGGGATTCAGGATCGCATGAATTATAGGACAGTCTAAATATATCCATTCATGTATGTCGACTTTAGAAACCACCAATGAAACCATGGTGTAACATTGAACAGGGAAACATACTTATAACGATAGTAATGAATTGGCTAGGCTAGTACGCCTTTCTCCCTGATATCTTCTATTACTTTACTTTTCAGATATTTACTTTCCTGTTAATCTTAAAAGCAATTTTAAAACCAATCTCAAAACGTAACATTTTCAAATTAATTTTTCTGTTCTTAGTAATTTGAAAGTTAAAATGCCAAAGAAGCATGAATGAAATATGAATGCAAAAATGCATGAATATTGAAATTATGCCAATGAAGCATACATTTGAGTATATGGAGCAAGTAAAAGATGTGTCGTGATATCCCACTCCGCTAACCACGAGGTGGGGGTTCAAACTAAGACATCTTTACTTCTAGGGATTTGGTGTGTTGTGATATCTCACCAGGAAGCGAGGTCTAGGTGAGGGTTCAAACTAAGACACCTATCCTTAGCCATATTAGGAAGAAGGTGTTGATGTGATTTCCCACTACGCTAGCAACGGGGTGGGTTTTCAAACTAAGAACACCGGTCGTTGGTTGTGATATCCTACTAGGGAGCGAGGCCTAGGTAGGTGTTCAAACTAAGCAACGCATTCCTAGCTTTAAGAACTTATGATTATGATGATGAAGATGTTGCAAAAAGTTCTACAGTTAAAATTTCGTTCTTTAAAATCAAGTTACATTTAGAAATCAAGTCACAAGGACCTAATAAGTTGTTGCTTTGAGTCTTGATTCATCTTGAATTACGACTATGGAAATAAGTTGATCTATGGTTGAGTTGAAATGAGTACACACATTTAAATCATATATCCATGTTGGGAGTTAAAAGTTCACAAGTCATAAGTATGAGTGCTTAACATTTAGACTTATATTGACAAATGATCTTGTTTAATTGCTTGGTTTGGAACTAGTGAAAAATCGGGGACGATGAATTTATCCGTCAGGACATCCGTAGATTATTCTATGGGTGCTTCTCATTCTATGATCCCAGTGTTGATATAATAAAGGAAGTCAAACAGGTAGTTAAGAAAAGAAAAAGAAAAATCCAAAAATATTAGGGATAGTTAGTGTACATATAAAAAAATTGGTGAAAACGGGACTTGTCGAAGCTATTGATTCTTTAGTTCCCCTTGACAAACGCTTAGCTACTTTTCGAGGTTATTAGTCGAGGGGGATTAAGATTCTTGGTTTCTTGAGTGTTTACTTCATAACATTGCGTGAGGACACGGCAATACCTTAGTATGGGGGATTTTGGTATGTGCTTAATTACACATACCATTTTCTATTAAAAACGGACTTAAATGACTAAAAACATACCAAAAATACATTGTATTTGTATGTTTTGCATTTGAATTTTGCAGGAACGGATATTCAAAAAGAAAAGCCAAAAACAACCAAACCAAGCACGGGATGGAAAAGACAAAGTCAAATCGAAGACAAAGTCAAATCGAAGCCAAAGTCAGTCAAAGTCAGAAAGTCAACCCAGAAAAAGTCAAAAGTCAACCAAGTGAAGATAATACAACTTGAGGGACTAAAACTGCCAAACCTCAAGTTGTATTACAAAAAGACAAGGGCGGAAATCGAAATTTCCGGGTGAAGTATAACTTTAGGGGCCAGTTCTGCCAAACCCCTAAAGTTGTATCATAAAAGGGCAAAGTTTACCATGAAGTTATAAGAGATGAGGGGCCAAAGCTGCCGACCTACCCAAAACCATTTTTTCCCGCCCAACAAAACCCCAGATACAACTCACGGGTCCCCTTCACCCTCTTTTATCCTGCAACCTCTACAACCCCATGGATAAGACACTTCCCCCTCCTCCACTATCTCCCCCCAGCTTTATAATTGCCATGTTGGCAATCCCTCACCATTTCCAAGTGATTTCGATGGCTGTGATTGACTCAAAAGAAGCACAAAAGAAATTGAAGGCTGGGATTTGTTTTAGAATCACCTCACACAACAAGCACACTTGGTTTTTGTCTCTACAAAGAAACACAGAAGAAAGAAGAGAAGGAAGACCAAGAAACCAAGACCTTAGTATAAATAGGCCATCTTGTAAGCCATGAAGGCATCTAGGTTTTTAAATTTTTAATCTTTTAAGTACTTTTATAAATTATGTCTTTAATTTAAGCATTGTATCTGTTTCTTTAAGCAATTAATGAAGTATTGAGTTTTCAAGTTAAAATCCCAATTTATAATTCCGTGTAGTAAATTGTTAAATTGTTATGAAAATTTGTTCAAAAGCTTTTATAAGGGGTTAATTTGAACCTACTTGCAGTAAAGTTATAAAAGGAGTTAAGTTTGTAGTTAGAAAAACCAAAAAAAGATACTCACCTCAATTACACCACAGCTTATGGATGATAAGCCAGTTCTGGATGGGCTTATGGACTCTCACTAGCTTGTTTTATACAAGCTAGAGCTTGTAGACTCTTGGTTTAACCCTGTTTTGAGCAAGGGAGTTGTAAGTTTTTATTTTACTTATTTTGCTTATTTACTGTAGAACTGCTTATTAGTGCTTATCTTTGTTAGTACTGTTAGTTTAAAAATAGTTGTGTTATTTTCTTAGTTAATACTGTTAGACTGATTTAGCTTATTTAAGTGCTTATTGCAAATTTCTTAGTTAATTTTGTTAGTTATGAGTTAATACTGTTAGATTGATTCAGCTTATTTAAGTGCTTATTCCTGATTGAAATCTGCTTATAAGTGTCTTATTTTGTTATTTGATAATCTGTTTTTAATCAGCTTAAAAAAAAGGGAAAATAATTTGTGAAAACTTTAAGGGGTGTTTGGAACAAGCAGTACTAACCCATAGTTAGTACTGCTGGTTCTCTTTTGGATTTTAAAGCTAGCAGTACTAACTTAGAGTTAGTACTGGTAGTTAATACTGTTAGTACTGTTGGTTCATGTTTGCTTATTAGCTTATTATTTCTGCTTATTTAAGATTTGCTTAGCTTTTTTAGAGTAGTTTAAGCCCATTTTCGTTTGCTGTCTTTAGTGGGGCTTATTTAAGCTTATTTGTCTTTTCAAAGTAATTTTAAGAGTTTATCAGTTTTTTTAGTTTTTTAGCTTATTCGCCATTCTAGTTTATTATAGATGCTTATTCTTATGCCTGAGTGCTTATTAGTGATAGTTAAATAGCTGTTTTAGCTTATTTGCTTATTTCTTATTTCATTGTGTTATATTAAAGCCAACAGTACTAAATCTAAGCTAGCAGTACTAACTCAAAGCTAGCAGTACTAACTCTAAGTTAGTACTGCTGAGTTTCTCCTGCTTAATTTAGCTTTATTTGCTTGTTGAATTTGCTTATTTAGGTTTAGTTAAGCTTATTAGATTTGTCTAGGCCTGTTCTAGCTTATTTACCTTGTGCTTATCATTGTTTTGCATATTGCTTATTAGGTTTTAGGGTGCCTAACCTTGTCTTTCCATTTTCCATTTAGCTTATTTGATGGCTCAGCGCGCGATCGATTAGCAGTTTAGCATTTTATTCACTTTAGGATTTAATATTTGACAATATAGTTTTTTTCCAGCTCGCATTTTACATTCTTGTTTCATTTTAGGTTTATTGAATAGCTTTCGGTATTAGGTTTTCCTTAATTGATTTCGCATTTTAATTAGAAAAATAAAATCCAAACCCTTTTCGATTCAAACATCGATCATCAATCCGTCATTCGATTTTCCATTCAAGCCTCGTTGGGACTTAACGACCCGGAAATATTCTATACTACTTCCGGTTTCATTGATTTTGTGGATTTTGATCCCTGTTATATATTTATATTTATTTATATATAAAAAGGAAAAAGATTTCGTGAGTCATGGGGAAATAGACTCCTGGACCATGGTCGGCTCGCATACCGATGTGGCAGTTGTTAAAAGACCACGGGACTTGAAATTTGGCTATAATAATAATTATGTAATAAACCAAAGCCGAAATAAGACTTCTGGATCATGGTCGGCTCGCATACCGATGTGACAGTCGTTTAAAGGGTGGAGGTAATAATAATAAATAAAAACAGTAGGCTGATAAAAGTTTACTGCCTCTTGCCAGCTCACAACCGATGTGATAGTCTTCAAAATAAGGCACATAGTTATAATAATCCGAAACTGATAAAAGTTTGATGCCATCTTTGCCGCTCACACAACCGATGTTGCAGCCTTCTAAAAGGTCGAGGAAATTACCGAGGTCGAAATATGTTTGCTGCATCTTGCCGGCTCACAACCGATGTTGCAGCCTTCTAAAGGACCGAGGTTTAATAATGTTGCAATAATAATAATAATAAAGCCAAATTTCGACTTCGGGGTTATCTAAATAAAGCCTCCGTCTCTGGCCCTCGTAGTATGAGTTGTTTTTCGGATGAAAGTAAAAAGGATAAACCACTAAATCATGCGAAATTAGAACCTTAATGTGGACCGTATTCTCACCATATCGTCTCTTTAGGAAAGGATTTCAAACTAATAATGGTCAAAATCAGGGTTACTTATATTAATAAGGCAAAATTTATTTATCACAATAATAATAATAATAAATCTTAGATACAAATTAGAATAAGGGAGGAAAAGTAAGTACACATTTAAGCTTTTTATGAGTAGTGTTACAATCATAATTGTAATATTAGCAATGACTCTGTTTTTTAAGCATGCTTGGAGAGGAGAAAATCGGATGTGAATTTGTCCATTTGGGACACACTTTTTTTGTGCATTTTACTTCTGTGATCCTAAAAGTTATCAATGAATAATAAAAGCATTACATTATGTCACACATGAATAAGTTGTAAGTTGAAAATTATAAAAAAAACATTAAAAAAATAGGTAAAACGGGGGGGTGCTTGCGATTAAATGGTTTTTGAACCTTTTAATGGATCTTTTACGTTCTTGTTTGATTGTGGGGGGGTCATAAGTTAAAAGGGGGATACAATTATTATTTTCCGGGTTTGTTTTATTTTACATTGCGTGTGGACTAGCAATAGCTTATAGTGGGAATTTGATAATTGCTAAAACACACATCTTTTATATCCCGTAAAATACTATAAAAGGACTAAAAATACTAAAATATGCTTTATTATATTGCAAATATGTTTGTTTGGTATTTTTAAGTCTTGCAGGTAAAAAGGATTGAAAACGGTGCAAAAACGGGAATTATCGACTCAAATTGGTCAAGTCCTAATTAATACTCAAAGCTAAGATGAAAGTCCTGGAAAAGTCCCCAAAGCATAACCCCAAGTCGAAAGAGCGCGAGAAAAACGAGTCCAGCGGTGCCCTCCGAATTTTTATTTGGTCCAGCACGAGTAACCCACTTAATGGCCGCACCAGCCACACAAATGAACTTAATAAAAAAGGTGCCCAACAAAATAAGCCAAAACAAAAAAAATAAAAATTTGTGTTAGTGGTGGGTAGACGTCACATGATGTCAAGACCATGTGACACCAAAATAAACGTAAACAGGGTCACGTGACAGGGCACTATCCAAAGGACTTGGCGAATGAAGAGCGACACTAGGCTAGAAATAATACGTCTATCCTCAATTCAAATAGTTATAAAAGGAAACATGCAAAGAATGATCCGATGATGAAATTAACTGCGTTACGAGGTACGCATATGATAGGTCCACATGTCACTCATGAACGGTGGATCCAACATTTGCTTAAATCGATGATCCCGACGGAGCGTTCAATAACATGTAATCATTGGTCATGCATGAAGAATCGAAACATGGGGGCTTAATTTACATAAATCACCCTATTGGTCCCTCCTTTATATGTATTCGCATTCCACTCACGATTTATATGGGGTTAGCTTTCGGAATATTTAGTGTAACTAGCTTATTTTTGATTTCGTCAGCTTATTAAACATTTTTTTATAACAACTTATTGGTCAACATTTTGTAAACTTTTAGCTTATTGATAATGAAGATGGGTGAGATTTATGGCTTATTTTTGTTGCTTTTTTTCTTTATTTACTCTTATTAGCTTATCGAAATAAGTTTTTTCTTTAGCTTATTTTATAGTCTTATTTTCTGGCTTATTAAGATAAGAATACCGAAAGTAGTAAGCTATCCTTTAGCTTATTAATTTCGTCTATCCCTTTCTTTAATAAGTTTAGATCAAATAAGTTTTCAAAGAAGCTTAGAATTAGTTTATTTCTCGTATAAGCTATTGGTAGCTTATTGTTCTTTCTTGTTTTTTTGCTTTTTTCGTCACTCGAATAAGCTAAGTATTAGCTTATTTGTTCTCGTTTGAGCTTATTGTGTTTGCAAAAAAATTAGTTAGCATATTGGTTTTCGTGATTAAGTGTATAAAGTGCTTCGAGCTTATATTTGTTTCTAGTTTCCTTACATCAATTTAGATTAGTGCTTAGTTATTTTATCAAGTTTACTCTTCAATTAGGTGTTAGCTTATCGTCGACTCAGCCTCGGGTTTACTTATTTAGTCTCATCTAACATCGTCGTTTAAAAAAAAAGCTTAATCTTGTACTTTGTCATTGCTTGTTTTAAATAAGTCGTTTAAGTATTTGCTTGTCATTTTTTTAGCCTATCCAGTTATTGCTTTAGCTTATTAAAGGTGAGTTTAGCTTAAAATTTGTACTCGCATACCTTCTGTTCTATTTCAAAATTTGAATCTAGGCCCAAATCTGAGAATCAATCTTGGGTGCGTTTAGTTTTGTAGAAATATGCTTTTGGGCCACGCTTGGTTTATTGTTGGGCCTGTATGATATTTGCTTTGGGCTTGGATTAATTTATGGTTTGTGCAACATTGGATTCGAGTAGTTTAATAACTGATTGTTGAATTGCATTTGTGATATGAAAACTGTTTTTAATATAACCGTTTATTGTTTAATTTGTGACTTTGGTACCACGTTCAACTCAGGAGCGCGGAGTTAAAGGTTAATATTAGCTAAAAAGAATTTGATATCTCTCTCACTCCTCATCTAGCTAAATAAATCGGCTGGTATAAGTTTAATTGGCGCTCTTCTTAGTCGGTATTCCATTTTTCTATCCCTTTTTCAATTAATAGTGTACTTTAGTATAAGAATGTTTTGCTTTGCTTAATTTAAAATCATTATATACGAGTAGTTAAATTCGTTGTTTGTTTAAGTGAAATTCGTAATTGGAAGTTAAGTGCGGATTTTAAAAAGGTTTAAAAAAAAATTATATTCCGATTAGGAATTTTCTAATTTACATACCGTCATTTACTTTTAATGCAATTTAAATACTTGTCATTTATTTTAAAAAGCATTTTACTTTACTTGTCATTTAATTTCTTGAAACTTGTTTTCTAAGGATTTTAATTCGTTAAACCTAAGCCCGCACTTAAGGAACATTTCACGTCACTTAGCAAGCATATTTGTCATTTATATCTTTTAGATCAATTTTAGTTTAATCTTGTAGATTTAAATCTTAAAATTAATATAGTTTCATTTTTTTTTTTAAAGCAAAAAATAGTTTAAAACCAAAACCAAAAACTTGAATGACAATCAAGCTCGATTTACAACTTGAACGTAGATTTCCATTCACCTCTCGCCGAGGAAAACGATACCCGTGTTGATTACTTATTATTCTTTCCTAAGAATAATTTGTATGATACTTTGCTTACGTATACGTATATGTATTTTATAAATATATATATTATATATTTGAGGGTTTATTTGATAAACGCGTTGAAAAACGACCGTATCAAAATGGCGCCGCTGCCGGGGAGAGGTGTAGCGATTTTTACGGGATTGTTTGTGTTCGAGCCTTGAAGATCCTTTCTTCGGAAAGTTTATTTTCGTTCTTATAAAAAATATAAAAATCCAAAAATATTTTTCTTCTTATTTTATTTTTCCTTTTCTTTTATAAATATTAAAAAAAAACCAAAAATATTTTTATTAATATTATCTTTATTAATTTTTCAAAAATATTCTCCTTTATCCTCTTCTTTCATTTAATTCTTTTCTTCTTTATCCTCTATTCCGTTTAATTCTTCGACATGTCTTCGTATAACCATTTTGGTTGCTCGTGGTGTGGAGGTCCGTTTAATGGTGGAAACTGTCCGGGCTGTAGCAGTGTAGGATCCGGAAATGAGTTTGTCTATGACCCAAATCCTTATTCTTATAATGAAACACCGAACTTCTTCAACCAACCTCCACAACACCAATACGAGACATACTCGTGTGAATTTTGTGGAGGGAACTCTCATCCGGGTTACGATTGTCAAACAGGGAACACACCCGTCTTTGATCAGGGTCCCTGTTACAATCAAGGCTTTGGATTTAACCAACCTCTACATTATTCTCCGAGTCAGCCACAACAATTTCCTTGTAGTGAAAATTGCGGGGGTCCTCATGAAACTTTTCAGTGTCAACCAATGAACCAAAATTTCTATAATTCTTCCGGTTTTGACCAATTTCAACCCCCGCAGTTACCCGTCATTCATCATCCTCCTCAAGAAACGAGTGATTGGGAGAAAAGATACGTCATTTAGACTGTAAAAACCAAAACGTTGTTATGAGAAGAATGTTTGATACGCCGCATCCAACTGGTGAATACGCCGTATCAGGTGATCAATCAGATGAGAATACTTTTAAACAAACAATGCAATAAATTTAAACAAACAATTAAATCACACAATTAGCAATCAAAACTAAATCAATTAAATTTTACACTAAGCTAAACAAGTTAAATGTTAGAAATACTAACAAGAATAAAGATTAAATTATTTCACTCCCTGGCAACAATGCCAAAAACCTTGATGTGTCGTCGTAGTGTGGTTGTTTATGATTATCAGGGTTTTAAATTTATATTTACCTGACCACACCTAAGACAACACTTTTAACAGGCAGAGGACCCGTCAAGATGTAGCTTCGCGGTAAGTAGGTGTCCGACACTAAGAGTAAGTAATGTTAACCTGTATTCAATCAGCATTTTATCTATCTAGATTAGTCCATTACTGGTTAAACCTATGCTGTACATATTTATTGAATTTGTAAGGGGGGGGGGGGTCAGTCTGGAAAGGCTGGCACAACACAAGGTTTAGCCGGTGACAAATATCATTTCTAAACTAAATAAACCACAAAAGACAAATAACCAAAAGATAGCAATCGGTACAAGCCAAATAATAGTAAATCGTATTACAAATAAAATTCCGATTAAATGATGATTAGTTTGTTTAGAGTGCGCGCGAGTGTGCCGAGAGAGAGAGCTTCAAGGCGACATATCATTCTAAGATTAGGAGGTACTTCATCTTAAACCCTAGACACAAACAATCTTTCAGATTAAACGCATCACATAACGCACATTCTTTAATTAATTATAATCTTATCTTAGTAAATTAAAGCATGGTGATCCTGTTAATAACCCTAGCCCATCGATACTTTTAACCCACTTTATTGCTTACACGTTGTTTTATATACTGGTACTCCCCCACCAAAATCATTACTAATTAATTAAGAACTTACTCATTGAAACTTAAACGGGTCACCTGCCGTTCCAACTAAGCTCATAATCAAAAGGCAAAGACAAGGTGTTATTTGTGATCCTATTGGTCCAAATATATAAAACACAACATGGAGAGCTATCCTAGTATCTAGATTTCATGGTAAGTCTCACTAGACCCAGTTTAATGATAAGTCGCATGTACAAGCACATAAACAAGTATAAGGAGATAAACATAATTAAACAACAACGATAAATTAAACAAGCCAAATTAAAACAAACCAAACCTTTTGGTGTATAGAGCATATAGAATGTGATATTGCATAATGAAACTCGTATTTTAGTCTCCTATTTATAGTGTCTAAAAAATGCCTGGATACGCCGTATGAAGTAAGGTCTATACGGCGTATAGAGGTAATTTCCTTGGAGTGCGCGCTACATTTAAATCAATCAAGATTAATTGCCGTCAATCAAATTAACTGCAGATCTTTGACTGACAACCAATTAGATACAGCGTACCAGTGCCAGCTCAGTCAACAAGAAATGCCCGTAAAATTTTTTTTATTAATTCCTATCCGTCGACCTTTTCTCCTCTATAAGACACATTCAACAATAGACTCACACAAGCATATGCATACAAGCGCACGCAGCGCGCTAGAGCGCGAGAGAGCGCGCGAGCGCGCGCCGACGAGCGATCACTCTCTCTTCACTATCACACGAGAGATACTCACATCAAAACGTGCGTTGATTATTGTTCTATCACTCTACACGCACGTAATAAGAGAGCCACCGATAGAGTGCGTCTACGCGAGAGCGCGAGCGAGCGGACTCATGACTTAGCGATATTAGGCTAGTGGTGTGAGGAGAGTGGAGAAGAAAGCCTCTCTTATATACTCTATATTCTCATCTCTCTACTATCTATGTTTTAATACACGATTTTATCGCACTTATACTTGTTTGTTATTATATATAGGATAATTTGACGCCTCATATCTGATACACACATTGCGCGACACACCTCTCTCTATAGAGCGCGCGTCTATGAGACTACTAGATGTACACACACACACATCTCTCTAGCGCTTAGGAGAGAGAGTGGCACATCACACACACACACACACACCATATAGAGAGAGATCCAATATCCAATCAATCGAAGTCACACACACACACATAACACATCTATCTCTATCACTCCCCCCAGTTGAGATGAGGTCGTGAGAGTGTGCGTTTCCACTCATATCAGTGCTGAGCTACTCAATAAATAAAGCCGTAGGGAGACCCTTAGTAAAAATGTCCGCATACTGAAATCTGGAAGGGACATGAAGCACACGAACCTGACTGAAAGCAACATATTCTCAAACAAAATGAATATCAATCTCGATGTGTTAGTACGCTGATGCTGAACATGATTAGTAGACAGATACACAACATTGACATTATCACAATAGACAAGAGTAGCAGTAGAGAGAGGAGCATGAAGCTCAAGCAACAAATTCCGAAGCCACGCAGTCTCAGCAACAACATTCGCAACACCTCGATATTCAGCCTCAACACTAAAACGAGACAATGTAACCCTTGCCGTTTGGCAGACTAAGACAAAAGGTTATCACCAAGAAACACACAATACCCGGAGGTAGATCGACGAGTAACGGGGTAACCAGCCCAATCAGCATCTGTATAAGCAGTGAGTTGAGTAGTGGACGAGACATGTTGCTGAAGTCCATGGTCAATAGTCCCACGAACATAGCGCAAAATACTTTCAGAAGAAGTATAATAAATTTGGAACACGAGCGTCATGCATGTAAAGACAAATCTGCTGCACAAGCAAAAGATATATCGGTGGCGTGTAATGTCAAATACTAAAGAGCACCTGCTAGGCCATATAAATAAGGGTCGCTTCAAGTTTTCACCATACCGAACCAAGCTTGACTCTGTATCACAGGGGGTCCCATCACGGATAATTTTGCATATGAGCTCGCTTAAGAATTTCCTCTGCAAATTTTAATCGAGACAAAAACAAGCCAGATGCCGATCGCTAAGCAGAAATACCAAGAAAATAATTAAGTGAACCAAGATCCGTCATAACGAACTCACTATGGAAGGAAGCAATGATCCGCTGTAAATGCTGAAGACGATGTTGTAAGAATAATATCATCTACATAAAGCAGCAAATAAGCAATGTCAGATCCTCGATGAAAGACAAATAAAGAGGAGTTAGTTTTACTATGCTGAAAACCGACTAGTGTAGCATAACTAGCAAAGCGCTGAAACCAAGGACGTAGGGCTTGCTTAAGCCCATACAAAGACCGCTGCAGATGACAAACATAATTAGGTTTGTTAGGATCAATAAACCCAGGAGGCTGACGCATATAAACAGTCTCAGATAAGTGACCATAAAGAAAAGCATTCTTTACATCAAGCTGATGAATAGGCCAATTACGAGAAACTGCAAGACTCAAAACAGTACTAATGGTAGCCGGTTTAACCACCGGACTAAATGTCTCATCACAATCAATACCTTGTTGTTGGTTGCGTTCATTTGTAACAAGACGGGCCTTGTACCTGTTTAATGAGCCATGTGCATTGAATTTATGTTTGAAAAGCCATATAGAATGAACCACATTAACGTTAGTTGGACGGGGTACAAAAACCCACGTCCCGTTAGTAATTAAAGTATTATATTCATCTAACAAAGCTTATTTCCAGTTAGGGTCACGAAGAGCATGAACATGAGAGCGAGGAAGCGGTGAAGTAGTGGTAACATGACAATTCATACGTTCAAGCGGTTTAAAAATGCCAGCTTTAGCACGAGTGACCATCGGATACGTAGACATGGTTTGTGATGAATTATTTATGGGAATTATAGTATGGCTATCTAGCGTTTGGGCATGTGATTGTGTTTGGGCCGAAGTTGGGATTGGTATTGAGCTATGAGATAGAGGGGTATGTGGTTGTAGTGGGCTAGTTGGAGGGGTTATAGGATACACAAGAATGGGGGGGGGGGGGGGGGGTATTACCCCCGTTAAATTGGGACTGTTGTGGTTTCACAACGAGTTGGAAAATGGTTCAGTGGTGGGTATATTGGTTGTAGTCTGTATAGGTGGTAAAAGGAAATCGTATGTTGGTTTAGTAGAATAAATGAAATTCCCAAACGGAAAAACGTCTTCATCAAACAAACCGCACAAGTCCTCGAAATAATTATTTTATTTGTGACTAAGTCGAGACACCGATAACCACGATGATTGGCGGGGATAACCAAGAAAGATGCAAGGTGTGGAACGTGGTTCAAGTTTATGTGCGAACAATCAACGTGAGGATAACTAGACAATCCAAAGATACCAACATGTACATATTTGGGGGTTTTGGATAGATAAGTTTGGTGAATGGTAATTCCATTATTAATGGCGGTGGAAGGTAATATATTTTCAAAATCTTAAAACGCCATATTTAGAGCTTTCCCCCCAATAAGATGGAGGCATGTAGCTTGAAAAGTAATGTGTGGAATAAGGTTATTAATTGAGTGAAGCCACACACTTCGGATTTTCCATTCTTTTGAGAAGATATGAGGGCAAGAAAATCTGAATTGTATGCCAACTTTGCGAAAAAGAGACATGGAAACGAGGTTGTTGTCATATTCACTCCCCCCATGGTCACTAAAACATAACAAAGCCCTGATGTCAACATTAAATTGTTTGTTGACAATAAGCCCTTAAAAATCAACAAGAAAATTAACAAACATAAATCAGATTTTTTATAGAAAGGGTATACCCAAACAAAGTGCGAAAAATGATCTAAGAATATAGCATTTAATTCCAGCTTCACTCGGAATTGGTGATGTCCATATATCCGAGTGGATAATTTTAAACAAAGACGCAACAAAAGACTCAGAACTATAAAACAGAAGATTAACATGTTTACCTAATTGGAAAAACGCAGTGACGACAAAGTGGAACGAACTTTGATTTATACATGAAATTCAATTACCTGAACACCAAACGATGAAGCACATCGTCCCCAGGATGACCAAGGCGACTGTGCCATGTAGTGGAACTAAGTGAAAGCAAAACAACTTGAGTTTGTAACGAAGGTTGTTGAGTGACTGGGTAAAGGTCACGCATACTATCACAACGAAGAAGAATCTTTTGGGTCTGGTAATCTTTTATAGAAAAACCATAAGTATCAAATTCAACAGAAACATCATTATCACAGGTAAATTTATGAACATAAATTAAATTCTTAATGATGTGATGGTTGGACAGAAATGAATTTAGATAAGAGGCTTATAAGATGTATGCAAGAAGCTATGTCCGATATGAGTGACAGGAATAGAGTTACCATTGCCAACAAATACATATGGATAAATGCTTGAATTAGTAAAAGAAGTGAGTATACCTATATTGTCTGCCAAGTGAGAAGATGCTCCAGTGTCCATGTTCCAAGAGGGATCTTGAGAAGTTATAGTCTGAAATGCTTGTGGAAGAGTGGTAGCTTGTGCTGTTTGCGGTTGGGCCGACATATATTTGGGACGGTACCAGTTTTTAAGAATGATAATAGTAGGTAGCAATATTTGGAACATGCATACTGGATTGGGCCACGAACCAACCTGCTGAGCGAATGGGGCTTGGAAGTGATATGGAATACAATTCCTAATGTATATGGTGATGAATGTTTGAAAAAGTAAACGCAAGGCTAGTGTTTTTTTTAGTCAACAATTATAGGCTAGTGGAAAAAAAGAATATACAAAACTTTAGAGATATATGCAAAGGCAGCAATCATGCGATTAAAGCAACTAGCAGCAACAAAATGATAGCAAGCGAAAAGGAGAAAAAATGGCACGAAAGTGTTATAGTTTTTGGTGGTGGTGGGTGGTGGTGGGTGTTGGCTCTAATTACCATATTATAATATGATAATTTCCCATGCTGAGAATAATACAAACATGACACCGATAAATACAGATTGATACAAGGTTTATTTATGGACACTTTCTTCCTATAGATTAATGGAAAGTGAACCCCAATCACAATAAATGTGATATAATCAATCACGCTAATCAATCACAATTAATAGTTTATGTGCTTGTACGCGCGACCTATCATTCAACTGGGTCTAGTGAGACTTCCAAGTATTTTCAATTTATGACAAGCTAACTTATTCATAATATTAATCGCTAATCATACCATTTCAATCATAAGAGATAAGAGTCACATACAAACAATCACAAGTAGGCATATATTTTCTATTATAAAAATCACACAAGTATGTCAAGCAATTTAACTATAAGAATAGCTATATGAAATTCTTGAAAGTTTGGTAGTTAATCTTTGTGCTATTCCTTTTAGATTTTTTGAACGAAGATTATTGTTGGTTTTTGTTGTTTTCTCTTGATTTGAAACAACTTTACTTTATGTTTTACTATTAATACTTCATAATTTTTGGGTCATTATTTAATCCAATATTTCCCCTATTTATTTTAATTTTTACAAAAAGTTTTTCGATTAACCGGATAGATTATCTCGTGTTCGTAATAAAACGTTTATTAAACGTGAACCCGACTTTAGACTAAATATTAGTCTATACGTAATCTACGTAATTTATTATTTCAGATAAATATCTCATATGTTATAATTTTATTTTTAACATAAAACTTATACGTTTTCACTTCTATGGCTCCACTTTAAACTCTAGCAATATTTTTATGTTTTTACCCATTAAAGCCTAAACAATTACTGCAAAACAAAAATTAACTATTCTTTTCTCTTATTTTTCACACGTATAAATAAACATCACATAAACCCTCCATGTGATGTGTGTCTAATTCTTGTTGATGATAGGACACTTGGCCTAACCTAATGTTCTCCACTTATATACATAACTAGTGAAGTTTGTTGGCCGTGCTAAGCACGGCCCCCGAAAGTTACTATAGTCGCTATTTACAAACGATCTATAACTCCTTTCATGTTGCCATTCATTAAGTAAAAAACAAGTGTCTTTTTTACTTGGGTAACAAAACTTACTTAATCTTCTAGTTTTTATTATTAGTTTTAGTCAAAAAGAAAAAAACAAGTATTCTTGTTGATATGAATAATCCACAAGACCCATACTTTTCTAACATACCATGCTTTTCACCGAACACATCTTATCAATATGCCAATTTCAATTCTAGTTAGCTCACCCTACCATCCCATTCCATTCAGTTTACACGTGAACATCATGTGCGTCTTCTTTTTTCTATGATATTGTATAATATAATTCAACATGTTGAATATATTTATGTATAATGTGTTGTGTAGCTAAGTCGATTGTTATTTAGATATGTAAAAACCATTTCAACATCCTATGAATGCATCTAGTTCAACCAACTAATGCAACAAGTAGTGTATGCATGAATGTATGCACATATGTATGTCCCGTGTAATCCCTTTGTTATAAAACAACTTTTGAAAACGGTTATAGTCCAGCAAAAACATTTGACCTGGTTCTCTATAACCTTGGCTCTGATACCAATCTGTAACACCCCCAAATTGGGTCGCAGCGGAATAAGGGTCCGGGGCGTGTTACTTCATAGATCAATAACACAAGATATATATAGAACGACCAAAAAGTCATTTGAAAACGATACATTGGATTTAACAAAGTAATTGTTACATAAGCCCGAAGCTTAACTTGTTCACTTGTTCAAAGTACAAAGATTTCTAGCCCATAGTTATACAAAATGTATTGCGACAAAATCTTTATTTCATGATATCCCAATCAAAACCACCAATGTATCTCTTGTACCTCTTGCTTACTGATCCCCTGAAAAACATTGCTTTAAAACGTCAACAATAATGTTGGTGAATTCATAGGTTTGATAAATCATATATTGTAGGACCACAAGATTTCCCAAGTGTATGATAATGCAACAGATGCAGACATCATATAAATGTAATTACGTTGCCCTAAGCTCATGACACTGAAGCTCGACATAAATGAATACCATATAAATGGCCTACATTGCCCGTGATGATGTTCTAACCCGCAACATCCTATGTTCGACATGGTATACGTTCGTTTGCCCAGTGATAGCTAATCACCCGAACGGGGATGTCAATCCCAATAGATCTATTCATAACATTCGCGCTCACAATCCAGTAACTGACAGTTCATGATAATGGGCTCAACTAGGGTTATCGCTACTTAGGCAACACGTAATCATAATGTAAAACTTAACCACTTGTGTCCAATTGTAAAACAATGCATGTTTCTCACCCCAAAAACTTATAAAACAAAATCATGTAAAACGTGGGGCTATGAACTCACCTCAGCAGTGAAGTGAATGAGTAATAATCGAGTAAGTGAAATAACGAGTCACGGACGAATCCGAAGGCAACCTAATCAAACATAGGTCGTATAAGTACTATGCACTTTGATAACTAATATCGTATACAATCCTATATAGCTCATCACCATCTATTTGTAATTTATAAATCGTTGTTATAAAGCGAAAACGTTTATAATTATCGTTTTAGAAAAACTAGCATAACTTTCCCGTTTTACATTTTTATATTTTATAACCTTCTGATGAACAGTACTTTTACTGTTCATGCGCTTTATGAATTTACTTTTATATATTTAATTGTCGTAAAACCCGTAAATGCAACAACTTATTCATTTTAATCCGGATTTTAGCGATTCCTTCGACCATTTCTTCGTTATTAAAATTATCACATTTTTATAAAGTGGGGTCTGCTGATGAATAGTAATTTTTACTGTTCATAGTTTATAAAATTACTTTTATAAACTTTAGTTATCGTAAACGTCGTATTTTATTCGTTTTAGCTCCGTTTTTAGTAATTCTTTCGAGCACGTTCTCGTAATTAAAAGTTCTATTTATTTATGAGATTTACAAAAGTAAATGTTTCTGTCATGAACAGTAACTTTTTATAAAATTTATTTTATAAAAGCGTTAATTATCGTAAACTTGCGAAATTCATAACTCTTTCGTTATTAATTGAAAAATTACGATTCTTATCATTTTGAAATCCTAAAAGTATGTAAAATCTGTGAAAAATACTAAACTTTTTGTTTTAGAAGTATTTTATAACTTGCTTTTATAAAGTTTATTTTATAAAACCGGTATTAACGTAAATCGTGTTTTTATCGTATCTTTTTCGTTATTTATCCGTTTTTCGAGTTTCTTACCTTTTTGGAATCGTCATGAGACGTAGTATTTTATAAAAAATATAAAATGTATACCTTAAAAATCGAATTCAAACATACCCTAATGAAATTCTTGATAAAAATATGTTAAAACTTGTTTACGTAACTTTCTAGCTTAACCACTTTGTTACAAGTCTATTACAACACTCATTTTCACATGTCTTCCATATTTAGGGTCCCTAATCCATCATTTGTCCATATATTTTCCAAGAATCACAAGATCTAAATGGGTACATACTTATATTTCCATGAACTTCCATAAGTAACTTTTACTTACTAGTTTATATTTATAATTTTTACACTTAACTCAACATGATACAATACTTATATTACCATCATATCATGATATTATCAACCTTATAATATGAGTAAAAATATACAAAACCATGATCACAAGCCAAAGATCAATTTACATGTTTAAAAGTATCCTAATGGTGATTCTTGCTATAAAGAACTTATATACACACAAAATCATGATTATGAAATAAGTAGGGTCTTGGATAACCTTAGTATGATGAGTGGTAAATGGGAAAACAAATCACACCCTTGGGATTTAAATCCTTGCTTGAAAACAAAGGGTGAAAACCCTTGTTTTCTAAGAAAACCCTAATCTTGAAATCACTTGATTAAATCTTGCAAATGCTTAGCCAACCCTTCAAAGCACCTTAGGTTATCATAGGAATGATGTGTGAATGTGTGTATGGTATTGTAAAATCAAACTATTGATTATATATAAAGGGTGTTTGTTGCCGTGGCCAAATAAGGAAGAAAAGGGAGGAAAAGTTGATCTTTTTGCTAGTGAAATGTTGTGTATGAGTTATCTCTCATGTGCATGTAATATATATGAAAAGGTGGTAAGAGTGCTAGCTAACTTTGACCAATACTTTCAAAGGGGGAGGGAAACTGGGCCGTTGGAACCATGGGACAAGATGAGTGAAATGGGGATGATTAGTGGTCAAAACCACTAGTCATGACCCTTCTTAATGTTCTATGTTTCCTTGTTTCCTCATGTGGGAGTCATCCCATGATATTAAGGAACTTGTTCACTAGCTCTTTTCTTTCTTGCTAATTTGGAAGTGTTACTTATTATTGATAAAAGTTGAAAGAAATTGGAAAGTGTAGTTTTTATTAATCAAGTGTATGTATTGTTTTGTTTAAAATACATGAAATTTCGGCTCAAGTGATTTTTGTAGCTAAAGTTTTATAAACTTTGAGCATTGTATATAAACATAGGTATTCGTTGAAGCGTAGATTAATTAATGTGGTTCCGGGTATGCCTAAACGTACTTTATCGTGAATCGTAATAAATTTATGTAACCAATAAAAATAAATGAACAATGTTAATAATTATCCTCAAAATAATTACTTAACCCTTGCTTGATGTAAACATTTAATTGTTTGATGCCCGTTTACATTGAATGATCATTTTTAGCTTACGCGATTTAACTTAACGTTTACGATTAAAAGCAAACGCGTACAATACTAAAAATACATAGTGAATTTATTGACGAAGTCAATGACCCTAAAACACAGGGTGTTATAAAGGCAATTACTAGAGATATCTAAGGAAAAAATATACCTAAGTTAATCACTAAGTGACAAGATAGGGATAAATTATACTTAGATAAGGTTATTGGATTAGATTGCCAAGATAACAAGATAAGATCTACAAGAAAAAATCAAGTATAGTTCGCCTGTGTTAACTAAGCATGTATAAATCGCCTGTGTAACTAAGCATGTATAATTCGCCTGTGTTAACTGAGCAGGTATAATTCGCCTGTGTAACTAAGCGTGTATAATTCGCATGTGTTAACTGAGCATGTATAGTTCGCCTGTTATACTTATGCATGTATAGTTCGCCTGTGTATCTAATGAACGTATAGTTCTCCTATACAAAAAAGGTATAGTTCGCCTGTGCAAATACAAAACGTATAGTTCTCCTTTGTTAATCACCAACGTATTGTTCGCCTGAATAAAAGTCCATGTATTGTTCGCTTGTGTAAATATCTATATGTATAATTCGCCTATGCGAACTTTTTCATAAACATTTAACACCCTTTCAAGCCACAATAACCATTTAAACACGAACATAGAGCATCAATATATCATTCTAACATCATTTTAATATGAATTAACCACATAAATCTTGATTCTTGATATGTTCGACCCGAATGAACACAAGAAACCCAAAAGATTCAAGATTTCACACAAGCATGTTAAATAGACACTCAAATGCACTCAAACAGTCATTATAACAATTCTAAATCCAAACCCATGAATATTTTCAAGTTCTTGCCCATTTTCAATCATTTTCGACATCAAGAATCAATCAAAACCCATGAAGAAGTTAACCCTATTTAAAACTGTTTTGGGCACAACAACTAGACCCCATTTAGACCAAAACCCCTCAATCAATTTATCTTTTTATCAACTTTTTGATGGTGACAAAAATTAGGTTGAATTTAGGGTTTTTTGAGTAGATTTCCACAATTCGGTCATATATATGGAAGTTGTAATGTTAATACATGTGTACCTTAAGCCTAAAATGAAGATTGAGCAATATCTTGAAGGTCTTGAGATTTAACAATGGAGGAAAAAAGGTTTATGAGTGTTGTATGAGTTCGAGTGTTAAACAAGACGGGGAAAAGGGTTGTTTATGTTTAGAATCTTTTGAGATTTGTAAAATCCCCCTGAGGTTTAATAGCATTCAAATTTTTTTAACAACTTGTCCCCTAAGCAAACACAAGTCCTTGCAAAAGCAAGATATCCTAAGGTTTAGTAAACAAGAAAAATTCACACAGTTTGCATTAATACCCCTATAAGATTAAACATATATCAAATAAAGCCTGATTGAGTTAACATTTATCAACTCCCTTTTAATTATTCACCTGACACCATTAAAACCTTTTCCGATTGACACCTTATTAATTATGAAGAAGATGATTTTGACTGTTTCTCCCCCTCAAATAATGACTTGCTTTATATTGAAAGAGGTGTAGTCTTTATTTGATGGTTCAAAATTGTCATAGAAATAATGATGATCTATGAATCCTGAAGGAAATTTTTTTTTTGATTATTGTGATATTTTAAAAATCAACACCTAAATAAGTAAGATTTCGTTCGGTTCTCTAACAGACTGACTAGTTCGGTTCTCAAGTGAATTGATTAGTTCGGTTCTCAGGTAAACTGACTAGATCGGTTGTCAAGTAACAATGACTAGTTCGGTGCTCAAGTAACAATGACTAGTTCGGTTCCAAGTAACAATGACTAGTTCGGTTCCAAGAGAAAATGACTAGTTCGGTTCCAAGAGAAAATGACTAGTTCGGTTCAAAGAGAAAATGACTAGTTCAGTTCTAACTCACAAAACTAGTTCGGTTCCATCTAAGAAAACTAGTTCGGTTCCAACTGAAGAAAACTAGTTCGGTTCAAACTAAAATCAACTAGTTCGGTTCCAACTAATAACAACTCGTTCGGTTCCAACTAAAATCAACTCGTTCGGTTTCAACACAAACAAACTAGTTCGGTTCCAACAAAAACAACTCGTTCGGTTACAACTACGATGACTAGTTCGGTTATAACTATGATGAAACCAAATTTTTCAAAACTCAAAAAGACACATTTATGCTTGGTTTTTTGTAAAAAATCTTGTACAACTAGTGTTACTAACCCTATAGGAACAAGAAAAATGACAACTTTAAGGTTTTTAAGCCGAAAAATTTTAAATCAAGATTTTGTTCTTTGTAAAGGTTTTGAACACAAATCAAAAGACAAACACAAAAACTAAACACACCACTCCTTGGCTCTTGATACCAATTGAAGAATACTAGTAATCTTTGATATTATACAAGAACTAGAGAGAGAAGTAGGTTGGAAAGTTTCTAGATAGAGAAAGTAACATGGAATGGATGATAATATTATTATGTGTGTGAAATGAGAAATAAAACAACCAACCCACCAACCACCCAACCACAAGGCATGGAGATGGTATATATACTACACACAAGGCCGACCATGGGCTTTACTAAGGCTTCCATGGGCCTTGGGCTAGACTAGCTTACTAGACTAATCATATAACAAACTACGGGCTAAGACTATTACAACTTGGAAGTGACCGATACTTTTCTTGTTTCCAACAACCATAAAGGATGAAGTTTGTCTCATGGCAAACGACACTAATGAGGTATTATCCGACACTCCTTACTATAGTAGTTCATCTTTAGATAATGAATCATGGCAAAATAAGTATGCTAAGCTATGCAAAATTAGTCTTAGGATTATCAACAAAAACAAACACCTAATGGCAAGAATTGAAATACTAAAAAAGGAGGTTTGTGAACTTAAAACAAAAGTAGAACGACTAGAAAGAAACAAAGAAATTAGTCTTGAATGTAAATCATGTATCAACCTTGAATCTAAAGTTAGCTCACTAACTTTAAAACTAGCTAGTTTTAAAAGTAGTAGTTCCTCTTTGCAAGAAATGCTTGAAATGCAATAACCACCAAAAGATAAACATGGAATAGGATACACAAAAGATATAGCTTCTACTAGCAATGATAAAACCAAAAAGTTGAGCCCTACAGACGAAAAAATGCCTACTGTAGAACCGGCTTCGCTGGTCCCTCTGCATTGACGCCTAAATCTTATGTGTTTTTTATTAGACCTTAAGGTATCTTTTGATTCCTTGTATAGTTTAGATAACACGTTCTACCATTTGATCAAGGTAGAATTGGGGCTTGTAGTAGTCATGTATCATAGTGAAGATAATGATGAAAACCTTTTTAGAATAACTTTGATTTTGTGTTATTATTTCGCTGTGCAAATTTATTAATCATTGTTATTCATGATCTCGAGTTATTGATAACAGATTTAAAGGCTTGTTTTTGGATTACTTAGATTAACAGATTAAGAAGACGTTGTTAATCAATTATTTGAACGATGAATGGAAATAATTTTGATAGCGTGTTTCTATCATTCTTAAACTTTCTTACAATGTAAAAAAGATAACTAGTATCAAAAGCTTACAACGGTGTGATGACACTTTGTCAAATCTAGCAAAGTGTGTGTTATTTTCTTATGGTATCAAATCTCACATTTGCAATCACTTAGTACTCTTGTCTCATAGAAGAATGAGATTTTTTTCAGATGTGCGATCTACTTATATATCATAGATTTATTTATACGTTTGATGTCACCTGGATAGAACAAAGATATAAGACACAAGTATGGTTATTTACTTCAGCATCAAATTTGGAATGACATATTTTTATTCATATCAGACATAGTACATGAGCCTACATTCAATAATGGATAACATATGGGTTTTTAGTGTAAGCTTAATGTTTAAAATTTTAACCATTTTATAATGCTCACATCAAGGTGAAGTTTTTACTACTGCTATAATTATTACACTGCTAGATTAAGTTTTCTACTGCTCAAGTTACAATTAACTTGCCTGGCGCATCAAGGAGGGTAATTATTGGTTTTTATGGAAGCTTGATTAGGAGTGTGATAGTGATTTGTGGTTTGTCAAAATCAACGTTTGCATACATAAGTCCCAAATAAATTATGACAAAAAGGGGAAGAAGATTATTCCAAATAAGATGTGCATACATCACAAATCCCCATGGTGGAAATTTATGCATAGATCCCTTATTCTTTCATAATATATTAAGCTTCAGGGTAATTTCGTGCTTATTTTGGTTTGACATTACAACTAGGAAGATAGTTTTGGGAAATTAAATATGAGTTTATAAGACAAAACATAATGAAAGATGAAGGACTTAAAAGAAAAAGGAGGAATTCTTCAAAGAAGGAAGATACATAAGATTTCCTAGAAGATAATTGTAAAAATTAGGAAGATTTAGTTGTTTCCTAATACTTATCCTTTGTAAACCTAATATCTCTAGTATATAAAGAGATATAGGTCGTGTTATTTTCTGTGTGTCAAGATGTAAAACACAGAAAAGTATGTGTATGTGTGTCTAGGCGTCAAGTCCTCTAAGTGGATGCCTAGAATTTGTGTGATTGATATACAAAGCGTTCAAGGATCTTTGATTCCTGATATAGTTTAGAAAACAATGTTCTTACCAATGATCAAGAAGAAATTGGGCTTGTAGTAGTCATGTATCATAGTGAAGATAATGATGAAAACCTTATTAGAATAACTTTGATTCTATGCTATTATTTTGTTGTACAAATTTATTAATCATTGTTATTCATGATCCTAGATGAGAACTAATCACTCTTGAGCTATAAATGATTTAACACCTGACAAAGAAGAAAAGGCACATTATGGTTTGCATCAAGCTCCAAGAGCTTGGTATGAAACCTTGTCCACTTACTTGTTGAACAATGGGTTTCAGAGAGAAAAGATAGACAAGAATTTATTTATTAGAAGGGACAAAGGTAATATTTTGATAGTTCAAGTGTATGTATATGATATCATTTTTGGATCTACAAAGAAGTCTTTATGTACTGAATTTGAGAAGATGATGCATAAGAAGTTTCAAATGAGCTCTATGAGTGAACTCACATTCTTCCTATGACTGCAATGAAAGTAAAGAAGATGGATCTTAAAGCCAATATCAAGTATTGACTAGATATTTTGAGAAGTTTGGCTTTATAGTGAATTCAAAACAGCAATACTCTCCCATGGAAACCCATAAGCCTTTACTCAAAGATGCAATGGTAGAAATGTAAGCTGAACACTTGGTATAGATCGATGATTGGCTCAAATGATTGTAATCTAACTTCTTCAAGGCCTGATATTATGTTTGCAGTATGTTCTTGTGTAAGATTCTAAGTCAATCCTAAAAGTTTACATCTTCATGCTGTGAAAAGGATCTTTATATACTTAAAAGACACCTAAATAGGCATTTTGTATCCTAGAGGATTCACCTAATGATTTGTAGGCCATTTAACTTACAGTGACTATGTAAGACAGTCTTAGATAGGAAGTCCACAATAGGAGGTTGTCAATTCCTAGGGTGCAGGTTGATTTCATGGCAATGCAAGAAGCAGACTGTGGTTGCTAATTCCACAACTGAAGCTGAATTATATAGCATAGCTGCTTCCATTACTGTGTGACAAGTGCTTTGGAACCAAAATCAATTGCAGATTTTATGCATATAGACTTTAATGCAGACAAAGATTCATATTTATAATGAGAGTACTATCTCATAGTGTAAACACCTGTTTTTTCTCAAGACAAAGCACATTGAATTAGTCATCATATTTATCATAGAATCATATGAGAAAAGAAGCTTATTCAGAATGATCAAGATTCACAAAGATTAGAAAGTTGCAGATTTGCTCTACAAAATGCATTTAGATGTTATCAGATAACAAAATCTGATTGCAAGTATGGGAATGCTTAATCCTTTTTTAAGTCTTGTTAAAAAATGGAAGGAAGTTTGAAAATGGAATGAAAAAGTTTCTAAGGATGAAATTAAGTAATACTTGTAACTTAAAAGTTTCTGCTGTTAAGTATAATTAGTGCTGCTAGTTATACTTAATACTGTTGAGTTAATACTGTTAGTTATACTTACTACTGCTGGTATAACTAATATTGTGAGCAAAAAGAATTAAGAGATATAGTGAGATGAAAAATAGAAAGAGAGATGCGTGAAAATAAAAACAGATAGAGTGAATTGGTGAGCAAAAAGAATTGAGAGATATAGTGAGCTTAAAAATATAAAGAGAGATGTGTGAAAATAAAAACAAACAGAGAAATTTGTGAGTAAAAAGAATTGAGAGAAATCAAAAACAGACAGAGAGAATTATGATCTAAAAGAATTGAGAGAAATCAAAAACAGACAGAGAGAATTGTGAGTAAAAAGAATTAAGAGAAACCAAAAACAAACAGAGAGATTTTGAAAGCTAAAATGTTAATTTGATGATGGAAAAGCTGATTAGAATGGAACTGGAGTTAATGCTGGCGATTCAAAGTTAATATTGCTAGGCATAAACTTACTACTGTTGGTATAAGTTAATGCTGCTAGGTATAAACTTACTACTGCTATTGAAAGTTAATGCTGCAAGGCATAAACGTACTGCTGCTATGAAACTAATGCTGGCTCTAGCTAAACTTACTGCTGGGATACTATACAGTTGAAAGTTAATGCTGCTAGGCATAAACTTACAACTGCTAGTACACGTTAATGTTGTTGAGGGTATTTTCATAAATACTTCGATTAAGGGTTATTCAATCGATTTTAATCTTTCATATACTCCCTAATCATAAACCCTAACTCAATTTCATCATTAATCATCAAAACCCAACACAATGGTTGCTCTGAAGTTTGCTAAGACTCATAATTTGGTCGCATTTTTAGAGAAACCCGATGAAAGTGATGGATTTGAACAGATAGTGGATTTTTTGAATGCACACACTATCAAGTATGCTTTAACGATCAATCCCACTATATATACTTCGTGCATTGAGCAATTTTGGGCTACCGCAAAAGTGAAAACTGTTAATGGAGAAGTCTAGTTACAAGCCTTAGTGGATAGGAAGAAAGTGATCATTACTAAGATGAGTGTAAGAAGAGATCCTCACCTAGAAGATGTTGAAGGTACTGAATGTCTACCCACTGCTACCATTTTTAAAGAACTGACAAGAATGGGTATGAAAAAACTTACACATAAACTTACATTTTGCAATGCCTAAGTGCCTAAGAACTACTACATGGAACGAATTTAGTAGCACTATGGCCTCTATAATTATCTGCTTAGCCACAAACCAAAAATTCAACTTTTCAATATATCTTTATAGTATGGTAAAGAATGTGGATAGTATGGTAAAAATTTCCTGGAAGTATCCAGGGTTAGTGCAAGATTTGATAATTAACAAGTTAGGGGATATGTCACATCATAAAAGGATTTATGTTACCCCCTCTCATACAAAGAAGATTTTTGCTAACATGAAGAATGGAAGGAAAAGGTTTTTCCGAATAATCACCCTATAATTTCAAACAAATGATGGTTTTTTAAGCTCATGAAAAAGGGTAAAGGTTAGCTAATCATACTGATCCCCATCACACACCCATTATTACTCAACCATCAACATCTCAACACTAGAAGAAACAAAACCAAGGAAGTCAAAGAGAAAAGACACAGAGATCCTTCAATCTTAGGTGGTTCAATAGAGCCAATAGCAAGAATGAGGCTGCCTATGAGGAAAATTACCTACACAATCCAATATCCACATACCAGTGGTGAGGATAGTATAAACTCAAGAATTAATGGAACATTAATACCACCTTACAAAAAGGTTCTTGATTTGGAGACTTCAAAGACCACTCAGGCATTAGAGATTGAAAGCTTAAAAAGGAGGGTGAAGAAGCTTGAGAAGAAGCAAAGGTCAAGAACTCACAAGCTTAAAAGATTGTACAAGGTTGGTCTAAGTGCTAAAGTTGTTTCCTCAGATGATGAAGCTAGTTTGGGTGATCAGGAGGATGCATCCAAACAAGGGAGGAAAATTCTTAATATTGATGCTGATGAAGACATCACCTTGGATAATACTCATGTTGATACTGATCTTGATATATTTGGAGTGCATGATCTTCATGGTGATGAGGTGTTTGTAGAAATTGAAGAGCCTATGGTTAATGCTGCTACCACTATAACAACAACTATTGTTGATGAAGTTGAAATGACTTTGGCTCAAACACTTATAGAGATAAAGAGTGCAAAACCCAAGGAAAAGGGATTGTTATGCAAGATCCAAGTGAATCAACTCCAACAATTTCTTCTCAACAACCATCATAGGTTAAGAGTCAAGGTTCAAAGGATAAGGGTAAAGCAAAGATGATAAGAACCGAGACAGCCTTTAAAAAAGAAAGATCAAGTCCTCTTTGATGAACAAGAAGCTATAAAGCTACAAGCTTAATTTGATAAGGAAGCAAGGATTGCAAGAGAAATGAAGAAGCCAATGCTGCCTTAGTTACGCAATGGAATGATATTCAGGATAAGGTTGAGACAGATTATGAGTTGGCTCAAAGGCTGCAACAAGAGGAACAAGAAATATTAACAATTAAAGAAAAGTCTAAATTGTTTCAACAACTCCTGGAGAAAAGGAGGAAATTCTTTGCATCTACGAGAGCAGAGGAATAGACCACCAGCTAAAACTCAACAAAGGAGTATAATGTGTACCTATTTGAAGAACATAGAAGGATGGAAGCCCAAAGATTTAAAGAACAAGTCTTTTGCAAACATTCAAGAATTGTTTGAAAAAGCAATGAAAAGGGTGAACACCTTTGTTGACTTCAGAACAAGTTGTAAAGGCACTAAAAGGGAATAAAGATTCTAAGTAGATGAAGACACATAGGAGCACGAAAGCAGTTCTAAAAGAGCAGGAGATTACTAGAACAAGAAAGGCAAAGAAGTAAAAGATAAGATGACGAATAAGAAGAAAATCAGATTAAGAGCTTATGGAAGCTGTTTCTGATGAAGAAGAAGTAGCAATTGATGCTATTCCTTTATCTACTAAACCTCTAAGCATTGTTAATTACAAGATCATTAAAGAAGGAAAGATCAGTATTTATCAAATGATAAGAGTTGATGGAAGTTCAAAGAGGTACTCAGCCGTTATTCATAATGCTCTAAAACTTGATAGGGAGATTTGGAAACTCTATGTAAAATAGTTAAAGCTAGGCATGGGTATACAAGACCAGAAGAGGGCTATGAGAGAAGTGTTATAGGGTGAACTGAAGGTTGGTATGAACCATCATGTAGAAGATCTAGTATGGAGTTATATACAAGGAAGCAAAGTTACTATTTGGAAGCTATTTGATACATGTGGAGTACACTTTGTGAGGTTTTCAAATCTGCATATCTTTATGTTAGTAGAGAAAAGATATCCCCTTACAAAAGCTACAATCAAAGAAATGCTGGATAAGAAGCTTCAAGTTGATCATTGGAATGAAATGTGCTATCAACTTCTTAAGCTCATGACTAAACAGCTCAAGAATCAATGAAGTGTTTTGGAAGCTCCTCTTGTTATTGAAGAAGCTTAAATGAAACTTGATGATTTTTGAAAAAATATCAAGGTTATGGAGGATTGTTGGGATAAAAGCTTCTTGTTGCTGTTTGGAAGTTAAGACTAGCTCAGGTGTGTGTTAGAACTGCTAAGCCATAAAAATAATGTTGAAAGTAATCTTTATGAAAGAATAATCTAATGTAGTAAGTACTGCTAGTGTAGTTACTACTGCTTAGTGTAATTAGTACCGTTAGTTACAAACTGCTAGTGAAAGTTTAGTACTGCTAGAAGTAAAAGAAGTAAACTGCTAAGTAAAGTTAGTACTGCTAGTGTAACTTAGTACTGCTGATGAAGAATGAAGAAAATATTCTAAAGTAGTAATTCGTATGCTTGTACTCAGTTAGTGCTGCTGGTATAAAGTTACAACTGCTTATTAAGAGTTAATGTTGCTGGTGCAAAGTTACAACTACTAAAAGGTTACAACTGCTCAAGGATTAAGACTGCTAAAAATATAAAGATTGATTAGAGATCAAGAATACTTACATGATAAGTATGAGTTATCTATAGAAAGGATCTTAGTAAATATTCTAAAATTTTGTAATATATTATATCTCAACTAGACTCCTTGGTGTATAGAAAGAGGAGGTCCTAGGGGCATTAGATATTGTATATCTTTTCATTCCTGTCAACTATTCGTAAGCTTCAAAGGTTTTGTAAACCCTAACACTATTAAGAGTGTTCGTAATATAATGCAGGCTGAAAGTTTGGTAAACAATTTGTTATTAATCTTATCATATACTGTATCATTGAAATTCTTCTAAGTATCAAATACTTATATTCTACATAGGTCGTTTGATATTCACATCAAAGTTTCTATCATAGTTTTGTTTTGAATTAAATCTATAACAACCTAGCCTTTAACAAGCTAAAGCAAGATCTATTATAAAAGGAACACAAAAAGTTAGAGTCAATACCCTCATATATTTGTTAAATGATCTCCCATGTTAAATTTTGATCACACCTAAATCGGGTCCTAATTAGATTGTAAATATCGAGCATGTAAAAGCTCAAGTGTAGGGGTACATATTATAAACCCCATGTGATGTATTATGTTATTTAAAAAAATAAAAAAAATAAAAAATATATATAGAAAAGAAAAAGAAAGAGATTGGTGTAGAGTTGTGTAGAGTTTGTATATCTTCGTCTGAGTCTTGGCTTAGCAACCAAACCAGCGTATATTCGTGTAAATAATTAGTTAACCCTTCCACTCTAAATTCACCCAAAGCCACCCAAATGTATCCCATCTATTTTCGTTTCCATTATATGTTATCTTACACCTACACCCCACAACCCTTTATAAAAGACCACTATATAGTAATTTGAAAAATAATACTAGCACCTAGCGTTGGGGGTTTTATCATATACCAAGCCCTATGTACTTTTATAAGTATGAAGGTAATGAGTGTTGATTTTCTATTTCCCCCATATGTTATAATTTATTATACAACCGAGTGAAAGAGAGAATCCCCAAACACTTATGTGAGGTGCTAGTATATATTTTTTGTGCTCTTAATTACGAGGTCTAGGAGGTTGTGTTGTAAAATATATTTAAAGAGTAGGTAAAATGACCCCTCATATTGTTATTGTCTAGGTAGAAAAGCCCATTTGCTTAAGGAAAAGCAAATCCCAAGTATAGGGGTATTTGATGAGGTGTCATTTTATACACTTTTTCAGGGTCGTTTAACCCCCTAAATCATGCATTTATGCCCAAAAATAGTACATAATCATTCCTTTTTAGGTATTTCTTATTTGGAAGGCATTTGGAAGAATTACACGTGACTTAGGCTCATTTGGAGAAGAAACGGACAAGACTACGGACTTACACCAACATTGATCAAGAATTTCTCTACAGTGGCTGGAGATGGCGTCACAGATACAACATGATGTAGTCACCATAAAGATCATAACGGCATCACAAGATTCCATGACGGCATCAGAGCATACGACCCAGCCTATTATCTAGAATATTCTCTTTTCAGTGACGTCGGCACGATAAAAAACGCGATGCCTTCGTAAAGCGTTTATCCTATATATACAAACCCGAATTTATGGTTTTTTGGTGTGTAACTTAAATACAACAGAGGTTACGAACCCAAGTTCATTTTAGCACTGTTAGTTGACGAATTTAGGGCCTAAAAACCTAATTAAACTTTCCTCCTACTCATGTTTTAATCAAGTAAGGTTTATTAATCAATCAATATGTCTATGTGTTGTTTGATCATCTATTCTCTTGTATGCTCTTGCTTTATCTTTAATATGCTTGGCTAAACCTTCTATTGTGTTTATTTATGATTGTATGAAACCTAGAATATAGATCTTAGTGGTGTTGCTTCTTGTGATGGATGTGCATGTTAGGCTCTAGAAAACCAGCTTTTGTCTGTATCGTTGTTGATATGTCTAGGGAAACATGATTGTGTAGAAATGATACCATCAGGTAATAGTCTTCATACTACCCTGCCCCCTAATATGGTTGATCCAATTTTAATATATTTCACATGCGCTTAGTGTACTCCTAGGGGCCATGTAATAGTCTTTATACTACCTTACGTGTGTGTTGCTTTAGCGGAATACTAAGTAGACGACGAGTTCGTGTAATTCGTTCATGACTTAAGAAATAGTTACACAGATAATCACAAGGGTGACAAGGCAACAACACTAGGAGAAGCAATCTAGGGAGTAATACATGATTAAATAAACACAGTCTTTTATCTTATTGTTATCACCATTAGTTTAGATTTATATTTAGTTTAATAGCTAAAACCAAACCACCTCTCAATTATATGATTTACTTGCTTTCCATAAAACATAAAAATACAAAAAAAATCTTCTCTCAACCCTTAGAATTCTGTTAGACCGTGATCAAGCCTTCCCAACCTATTCCCCGAGTGAACGATAACAACCCCAGAGTCTTGCCTATACTACTACTACAACGATTAGGTGCTCTGCCTAGGGATTTGTAAAACTTCTTATAGAAGTCCTACGACGACCGCATCAACTATGCTCCTGTTTTTGTCTTTTTTGTGGGGAAGGTTATATCTGTTATGGAACCTTCTATTTTGGGGGGAAAATTTGAATTTCAAATTTAAGTTTTAAATAAAACTTTTCTTTTAATTAGAAAATATTTTGTATAAAATTAAAGGTTTCAAATTATTAAGGAGTTTTCATTTCATTTCTCCCCCTTTTGTCGAATTCAAAAAGAATGATCGTCTAATTGTTGTAGAAAGAAAGAAGTCGACGATATCAAGACTCTCCCTTGATGTATACTCCCCCTCGTTTGGGGCACCAAGGGATCGATCTTACGAAAATTGTGTGCTACAAAACAAAGTTAGAGGTACAAGTGCAAGACAATATATTCTCAACTAGTAGCGGACTCACTTGACCTTGAAGGTAACAATAGGGAAAGAGCATGCCTGTGTTTATTTCAATTCTTCCTTCACGATTAAGGTAGAAATTGGCTTGAACACCTTCCTGCAGGATCCATCACCATATGGGAGGATCTTACTACCCGATTCCTTGCTCAATTCTTTCCACCGGGAAGGACCGTAAAACTCCGCAACGATATCCTGATGTTCCAACAACATCATGGAGAATCTTTATCCGAAGCATGGACTCGTTTCAAGGACTTACGCCTGTTAGTGCAATTATTACGGTATTTAATCTATACATTCTCGTTTGTTTTGATAATGACAAAATTGTAACTTGTAATACATAACGTCAAATGTACAAGTTACTCGTAATCATATTTTGTCTCAATATACATCAACACATCTCCACGTCTCGAGTCCTCGTATGTTACAACACAGGTTCGTACATGTTTGTTATGTTGCATTATGATCAAACCTCAATTCACATTTTTGCACTTACAAGTAATTTTATAAATATGCATCACTATTCTCATACTTGATAAAATACATTTTATTTTGACAAGCACTTAACTAGCCATTTTATTTTACAAATGTTTAGTTACACTTTTAAATATACAAGTTTACTTTTTTACTTTAAGAAAATAAAAATGTATTTTTACATCCGCATGACATCATACATATAGTTTGACCTTTATGTATTGTCACATCATATCTTTTCAAATCTAGCCATAATCTCTCAAAGATTACAAAAGATTTTTTATTTCGGAATGAACAGTACCGTTCATAGAGTGTTACCGTTCCATTAGATTTACAAGCCGGTTCCATTGCTACAGTGTCGCCGGTTCTGTTTATTTTTTCTTATAAATAAAGGACCATTTTCAATCCGTTTTTCATCACTTTTAACACACTTTCTCCACCATTTTTCACACATATAGATATGTAAGAATGGATCCATAAAATCCCATGATCATAATGCATCTAACTCTCATTTTGTTGTAAGCATACACCTGAAATGATTCACCGAATCAAGCATCAAGATCTTGCCATCTACATCCACCAAAGCAAGAGTCCTTGCCATTTATGTCCATCACCAAGCATATACATAAGAAGATCTACAAGACTAGAGATCTCATGTTATTCATCTTTTTGAAGACTTCCCATCAATAGAAGTTTGTTTAGATCATCATTCATTCATTTGCATTTATCAATCAAACATCATGTAATACGTAAAGGTTATATGGGTTATTTTTTAGGGATCAAATATGGGTTTGATTATTGTATTGAAAGGATGTTGGGTTGGTTCTACCCTTTATGTAAGAACCTGGTATTTAGCTTTATACCAGATAAAGTGTAAGCGATGATGGGTTGGTTCTTCCGGTGATAGGACTCGGTATTTAGCTTAGTACCGGATAAAGTGTAAGCAACGTTGTGTAAGGTTTCTCCGCCGAGAAAGGAGTTTGTTGATCTAGTGAAGTAACTCTCGAGTTGGGTACTCGGGGAGTGGAGTAGGGCGGAGAGAGCTCTGTGACCGAACGCTATAAATCACCTGTTCGGTTTGCATTCTCTTTATATATCGTCCCCATTTTTATTTTTCTCTTACTTTATAATCATGCTTGTGTTTGTGTTGTGACTTACGTGCTAAATTTTTTTATTTTATGTTTTCCATTGTCATATATCATTAGACTTATATTTGTACTTTTCAATTAAGTCACGATGTTCGTGTAATTTGGATGACAAAAAATTTAAGATTTTAATCGGAAACGTATTCACCCCCTCTATGTTTTCCACAATTGGTATATCAGAGCCATGTGGCTATTGTTTCAAAACAAATGGTTTTCAAAACCAAGTACGATCCATGTATCAAATTAACCGAAAAGCGGGACTTAATATGAAAAGTATATTGTTCTTAGAAGTCTTGATGTTGAATATATTTGTTATACAAGCTTGAATAATGACTAAAATTTGCTATATAAGTCTACCTTAAAGCCTCCCAAGTGTTAAACCTTATTTGTCGGTCAAAATTTTGCGTCTTGGAAAAATGCGACTCAGACCGGGTTCTTTCGTTAATAAAGTTGTTTTCATTAGCAAAGGAACAGGCGACCCGGTTCGACAAAGATTTTTGTTTTGCAAAAATTTGTCAACTTCAAAAGGTCATAAAAACTTAACCGTAAATCCGTACAAGTCGTGCCACCTACTGTTTCGAAGATAATTGAGTCTAGTTTCTAATAAAGCAGGTTAGAGGTACTGATTATAAGTTTAAGTAAGGCAAATTTTCAAAATACCACAAAGTGTCCAAAATTTCAAGTTTCGTATTAACATAGAAACTCAAACCTTTGAGTCGGCAATTGGCCTCCTTAAACTTTGATAAATCCTTCTTATGAAAAATAAAGTAATTGGCCATTAATCCAAAGCTTTATACATGTCATAACTCATCGTAAGGCTAAAAGAATTTTTGTATGAAACGTTATATGATTAGTCCATTCAAGTTCATTGCGCCTATATGATGATTGTAGCTTATCTCTCATGCATTTGAGTTCTTAGTTATGAAACATAAATGTCAAACATTCGTGTATTTTCCTTCGCTAGTATGAAAAATTTAGATTCTTAAAAGAAATAATACGGTTTCTAAAGGAGTGTTTGGGTTAACTCCTATATGTGTCAAAAATGTATTTTCGTAAATGTTTTGTCAACTCATATCCATACCACAGTATCTGAAGTAATCAAGAAAGCTTACATTCAAAGCTTCCGCATAATCTCTAAAAATCAATGTCTTCTTCAAATGCAAAAGTTCAAATGATTGGAAGAAGATAAATCATCAAAGCTTTCAAGAGTGATTCCAACGATTATGATCAAGTGAGACTAAAGATCAGCGAATGCAATTCAAAGTGACAGAGGATCACAAAGTAATTCATGAAGTAACAGCTAAACAAGTCAAAGGAATCAAGATCAAGTCATCACATCAAGTCTGAAGATCATGATCAAGGTATTAAAGATTGATTACCAAAACACATCACGTGAAGTACCTCTAACAACAACGATCTAAAGAGACAAGCACGAGTGAGCTTTCAAACAACTATCTCAAGACCTCATCTAGGGTAGTTGTAAGATCACAATAAATGACCCGAACAAAAAGCTTCGTCACTCGAAGATACAAGACAAAAAGTCTAGCCGAGTTTGATAAGATTAGTTAATTAATTAATTAATGTTTAATGATGTAAATGGGTTGTTATGCAAAAAGCCTGCAAAAGCCCAAAAGAAAGGCCCATAGGCCAAACCCCATTAGTGTATAAATACACTTTGTTCTTATCATTATTAGGTTAGCTAGTCAATATTATTGTTAGGGTTTCTAGCCACCAAAAAGTTTTCTTTCAATCATCAATAAAGTCTTTATTTTCCTGCATCTTGATTCTACACATCATTGTTAAGGTTTGTATGAATGATCATGGAACCTACAATTGGTATCAAGAGCCTTTACGATTGATGAATTGATTTGATTTGTGTTTTAATTTTTTTTTGGGTTTCGGCAATTAAAAAAAAGGGGGGGTTCGAAAATATTTTTCTTTGTTTGATTGCTTATTTGTTTTGATTCTTGATTCATAGATGTTTGTGTTTAAATTAATATCATCAAAACCATCTCATTAGCAATCAACGAACTCGTGATTTTCTTTTGTTCATCTTTGTGGTTCGAAAATAATTAACAAATAAAAAAAAAGAGTCTCGATTTTTTTTCCTTCTTGTTTGAGGTTCGAATATTAAAAAAAAGAAGGGAAAAACAAGTCTTGATCGAGTTTTTGTGGATTGGATCGTGAAACACTTGTTTGTATTGTGCTGCTAACATCTCTTGCAGTGAATCCTTGGTTTTTTTAAGGTTACTTGTGGTGGTTTGTTACAAGAAGTGGGTGTTTGGATTTGTGGATCGAACAAGCAAAACCCTTGAAGACCGAACGAGCTCCATCCCTCAAGAACCGAATGAGTAAAAAGATTTTGGACCGAACAAGTGTTATCTTTGAAGGACCGAACGAGTGAAGTTTTTAAGAACCGACCGTGTGAATTTCTTCATCAACCGAACAAGCAAAATTCATTTGAGGACCGAACGAAGTTACTCCTTGGTGAATCGAACTAGTGAAACCAGTTTGGATCGAACGAGCAACTAGTCTCAAAGGCCGAACGAGGACAAGTTTCTTCAATCGATCGAGCTTACAACCCTTTGATAACCAATCTAGTGGCTTCATTTGACAACCGAATGAGACAAATCCATCAACAACCGATCGAGTATCTTCATTTGAGGACCGAACGAACCACAAGTCTCAACAACCGATCGAGCAACATTTTTTTTGTGAGCCGAACAAATCTAAAAACTCCTATACAACCAAACCAGTCAAGTCTTAGACAACCGAACGAGCCAAGTCTTAGACAACCGAATGAGCGACAATCTAGTTAGAACCGATCGAGTGAAAGCTTCAAGGATCGAACAAGCAAATACCTTGTGCGCCGAACGAACCAAAACCCCTTTAGGAACCGAACTACATCAACCACGGACAAAATCCACACGGTTTTAAACCTTTTTTCGGATTTTCGGTTTCGAGTGACGGTAATCTACGAGACTTACGACTTATACCATCATGTTCGTGACATCGTTTTGATCAACATGGTATATTCGGTTTTTACCGACGATAACCGTACAATCCCGCAAGCTTAAAAACAGAAAACGTTGTCTTTTTTATAAAATTTTGAAACGAAGAAGAAAGAACAACGGAGGGAAAAAGTTGTTTTAATAAACTACAATTCGAAATTGGCAAGTTTAACCCCTTGAACTTCAAGCCCATTGTCATTTCATCCTTAGTTGTTTGTTAAGCCCTATTGTTAAATATTCTTTACACCGTTAGTCCCTAATAGTTTAAATTCAACCGTTAGCCCTCCAAAGTGAACCAAATTTCGGCGTTCATTGTTTCAAGCTCATTTTTTACCAACGAAAGCTCAATTTCTTCAACGACAACAACGATTTCAACATCAAAAAATTATTGTTTTACGGTTTCTTCTTGATTTTGTAAAATCCCGTGAAAGATACGATTCTTTTCTCGGTTTTAATCAACGATTTGTAAAATCCCGTGAACAATAATTAATTTTCAATCAAACAACAACAAAACCAAACACAAATCAAATCATAACAACAATCACTTGAGATCCGTTCATTCATTCTTACTTAATTCAAAATGTCAACAGATAAGGAATCAAGTGCAGCGGGAACGGACAATCGTCCTCCCATGTTGGTTGAAAGTGACTACGAATCATGGAAAATTCGTATCGAGAGATACATTCGTGGTAAACCTCTTGGAAAATTAATTTGGAGATCAATCCAAAACGGACCTACTCCGCATCCCTAAATCACAGTGACAGAAGGTGAAGGTGATGCAGCAACTCAAGTAACGAGAGACAAGTGGGATGAAGAATTTACAGAGATTGAGAACAATAAAGAACTAGCTGACATTCAAGCAACCAACATTCTCAGTCAAGGGCTCCCAAGACATGTATTCAACATACTAAACCAGACTCGTACTAGGAAAGAGATTTGGGACAATGTAGAGCTTCTAATGAAAGGTTCAGGAAAGTCTCTCCAACAACAGAAGGAAGAACTGTTTGATTAGTACGAACGATTTCGTGCAATAGGAAATGAGTCAATCCATGACTACTTTGTTCATTTCCATAAGCTGATCAATGATATGAAGATTACTCAGCTTAACATCCACACTCATCAAATGAACACTAAATTTGTAAACAACCTTCCTCCTTATTGGGCAAAGTATGTGACTAATGTAAAGAACAACAAGGACATCTCCGCTACCACCTATGTTGAACTTTACACCTACCTTAAATCATATGAACCACATGCTATGAAGACTCTCAAGAAACAGGAGCAGTCTACTAGCACTGTTGATCCTTTGGCATACCTAGCTCAAACAACACACTACCATATGCCTACTCAAACCACTAATCCACCACCAGCACAATATTGACCACTAACTTCCTCCACCCCACAACAAGTCCCTCAATCAAGCAATGATGCTATGTTGGCAACCATGAACCAAATCGTAAACTTGTTGAGTGGTTTCCAAAAGCAGTTTCCTCCAACCAACAACCAGCTCAGGACATTGTCCAACTCAAGGAGTCATGCTACGATGCATGACGGGCAGATTATTACTGAAACCATTCAGAGAAGAGCTCCGGGTAATGTTGGTAATGTTGGTAATACGGGTAATCGAGGAACACAGAACTACAGGCATATGACGGACAACATAAGGAAGAAGGTAATATGCTACAACTATCGTGGAGAAGGGCATGTGTCTAGGCAGTGTAAGGAGAAAAAGAGAGTAAAAGACTCTCAGTACTTCAAGGATAAGATGCTGTTAATGGAAGCTATGGAGAAAGGAACAATTTTAGATGCTGAAGCCGAAGCATTCCTTGCTGATGTAGAATGTACAGCTCCTTATGATCATCCACTGGCTATTACGACTACCAACATGTTTGAAGTAAGCCATGAGGACGCGTACGATTCTGACGTAGATGAAGGACCTCATGCAGCAGCAGCTTTCATGGCTAACTTGTCATCCACAAGTGGAACCATTGGTGCAACCACCAGTCAAGTCAATAAGGTACACATTGATGCTAATCAAATTTTTGATAATGTGAATCATCTGTTGACACATGAGATGCACCAGGAAGAACACCTAGACTCTGATGTTGAGTCGGATATTGATGACAGTACGATTTCATATCATCAGTACCAACTTGACAGCGAAGTTCAAGATGTTCCAACTGAGGTATCTTCTGCGCCACCCGATGAGATATCCATGATTACCATCTTAGATGACTTAAGAACCCAATTAGACGGACACCTTAAGGTTAATCAGGAACAAAGCCTGGTTAATGACTCCTTAAGAGCTGAGCTTGCAAGATGCAAACTAGAAATGGTTAGTCTAGAACGTAATAAAGTCAAACATGATTTAGACCAGACCATTGTTCAACGTAACAAACGGAATGCTGAGCTTGAAGAAGAAAATGTGTTGCTAAAGTCAAAACTTTCTCAAAACGTAGAGTCAATTAACTCTTTGAAAAATGAAAGTAAAAAGGTTGTTTCTGAGAAAAAGGTCCTTGAGGACAAGTACCTTGAAGAAATAGTTTGTTTAAAAAGTGCTAATAAAGTTGTAACAGAAATTTTGTAAAGATTTCAACAACCAACACAAACTATTCCAATGTTAACAAAACGACCTAACCTAGTAACACATGATTTGCACAAAAAAGCTCTAGGTTGTAGCAATCCGTGGAACCTCAAACAAGCTAAGTTGTCTCAACCTACCTTGTATGATGGCTATGCACTTTTAAACCCCACCCATACATCTGTTATAGTGCATGACAGTGAAGACTCATTAGTTCACGTTGAAGTCAGTAAAACTAAGATGTCTAAAAGACTAGGGACAATTAAACCCATAAACCATGCTGAGCTTAATGCCTTGTATGGTCACTTTGTTCCTTAGAAGGAATTGTCCCAAGAACAGGTTTATTGGTTACCTGCTGAAGAACTTGCTACTCAGAAAAGTAACCCACCTAAACCTGTAACTCTATTTGTTCGTACTCGTCCAGCAAAGAGTCAAATTTCCACCTGTTTACAAGGCTTAAACTCGTTGATTCCCGCATTTGCACATGTCATACACCAACAAACAGATCCATGTCGCTATCCAAGCGGCTCAAGAGAGATTAAACCCGTTAAAGCAATGTTTACAGAACAAATCATACCGTTTTATGAAAATGTTAAACAACTTGTTCAAAAACTTAATGCAAACATTGTTACAGAAGTAACTGAATACATGTGGATATTTGACGAGCTGGACACTGAGTATGAACGCTGCATTCTTACGAACAAGAACCTGAAAATAGAGAGAAAATCTTTTAATTCAAAATGACTGCTTAATTGCTAATTGTTTAGAGAAAGATATCTGCTTTATTGTGCTTGCTTCTGATATTGTTGTGCCCCTAGTTCAAATTGCCTTTGCGAAGAACTTAGATCTAATTGCGATAGGGAACACTCCAAAGTCGTAGAACTTGAAGCTGAGATTTTAAAGAAGCAACAAATGCTGAATGAATCTGAAAAACGTTGTGCCTTTATTGAAAAGAATCACGTTAATTTACAAGTTAAATTTCAAAAATATAAAGAATGTCTTCAAAACCAGATGGTTTGTGATAATACTAACTCAACTACATCTAATGAAATTTTTGAAATTAACAAGTTAAAGGATCAGCTTCAAGGGAAAGACGACACCATCAGAAACTTGCAAACTCAGATCAACATCACGAGAATGTTGAATGTAGGATCCACTGTAGGTAGCTTTGATAAGCAGGCCTTAGAAACTGAGTTGACTCAGTTGAAAGATGCGATCACTTCAGTTAGGATTCAGAATGATGGGTTTAAGGCAGAGAATGTGAATCTGAAACGACGTTATGAAGAACTGTCGAAATCTAATGCTTACTCACGTTCTACATTCACCGCAAAGATTAATGCCTTAACGCTGTAGAATACGCCAAACTTGAAAAACAAAGCTGAGTAGGCAAAAAAGAGTCTAGGGGAACTACAAGCCTCTGAGAACCCAAAGAACTTACTTCATGGGATGTATACTCCAACAGTTTCACAGTACTTCACACCTCCAAAAAGAGCCAACTGGGTGAAACCAACCCCGTTGCCTAAGAAAAAGCAAGTTACTTTTTAGGAACCCCCCAGGACTTCAAATAGACCCACACTATTCAACCACGCTATGCAACAAAACAAGAAGCCTAATAGTTCCTATGAACTCAGTCTACAAGAACCAACCTGTCCACTGAATCTCGCAAACCTAGCCAAAGATCCACACTCGGAAACCATCGTATCTTGCCCGAGCAAGAAGTGTGGGACGCAGGAGAGCATCAGATCACCAATAGGAAGTTAAATGTGGTTATCATAACAGATTGTGATTCGTCTTTTAAGCGTCTTGTGAATACCAAAACCCCCCCATGCCATCACATATGTGAATCATACTAAGTCAAGTTTGAGGAAAGCAACCAAAATCAAATGTGAACACTACTTAAGACAGCTTGGAGACCAACTGGAAAGGTATGTTGAGGTAGTGGATTAACCCAGTGGAAACCCCTGGACACATTTCGCGTTGTTCTGATAACTATCCATTAACTTAGTATAGTAGGAACCCATTGTTGAGCCTTTAAAACATACGCCCGAGCGTTTAGTTTCTAGTATCCAAAGTCTACTATGATCTCGTAGGTTCACGATTGCAAAACTTATTGATCGAAAGGCGTTACCAAGGGGAATATATGGGTATTTTATTTAAATGCTAAATGCATGAGTACACCTTTGTATATTTGTGTATGGATTAGAAAAAAAATCGAACACAAAAAAAAATCAAAAAAATTAGATAAAATGGCCTGTATTATTTCGACTGTAACCCGGTCTATAACGCTAACTGACTTAATGTATGTTCAGTGCATTATTTTCTTCCACTAGAACCAGAAGTTGAGATCTAAGACCCGAACAATCTTCTCAAAAACATAATGTTTTATCAACAAGTTTCGGAGTCACCATCAAACTTCTAGACCAAAAACCTTTCTATTACATACACCGGGTCCATTGTTTAAGGGGGAAAATCGGTATAACTAATAGTTTTGCAGGTTTGTATGGGATTCACTATAGCTGATATCCTATTATAAAAGATTGAAATGAGCCACACGCTACGTCTTCCAGATGGTATTGATTTAATCAATTTCCTGTCTCGAATGTTACTAAGACTTGTGTCAATAATAACTTGATAATGTGCTTAATTTACTCACCTCAAACATTGGAGGGGGAGCTCGATACATCTAAAAGGCCATTATAGATCAAACCATACAAAAGTTGAGCAATACTTTTGATCGGGAGAAAATGTGACTTAAAATGTAACCTATAACTAGTGATTCGATTGATTCAAAATGATAAATCCTATCCTTGCATGTGCAAAACATCTTTCGATTATCGATGCACATGTGTAGGGGGGTAAAAGTGTTAATATACTCAACAATGTCAAGAACCAAGAACCTTTTGTGTTATACTAAGTACCTTTGGATAATCACAACGAATCTTTTGATTTTCAGAGATTGGTGGAAAGTTGAATCTTAAAGGAATGCAAGGAAAGAGATGTTGTAAAACCACCAGGTATTTGAGTAGAATACATCATATACTTGTCTTAGGACAGTAACCACAGTGAGAAGACTCGTCTCTACAAATACTTGTATGAGTTTAGATGAGAAGCCAATGAGCACATCATATCTTTCGAGAATATCTTTCAAAACGATCATCAGAGCAATTCAGATTTAAACTTTCGCTGTGACCTAAATAAATTTCACACAGCACATCAAATGTCTTTTTCAAATCACATTTTGCCAACAGGTCTTCTACTCGGTAACTCTTAAAATGTATATAGAAAGTAAAATGGTTGAACAGAATTATACGGTATAGTACCAGGCAGAGTAGTAACTGTAACTGACTCACTCTTTACGCATTCCATTATGGTCCTTCTGGTTTTTAGAGAACGCATCAGCATACGAAACACTATATACAACAGATATGGAGGACTTAAAGGCTTTTGAGCCGAAAACCTAGCAAGAAGGGTTATTATTGACATCTCATCTGATCATAGATGCAGTATTCGTCCTATATGGTAATCGACTCACCATTTTTACCAAACAAGAGTAGACTACTCTAAAGCAAACGGCTACTGGTAACAAGCGATTCAAATCCGTTCATAGTCTAACAGTTACTAAAAACTATAAGGTTATAATTGCACCTTGTATTGCACAAAGCATTGACTAGTCCAAAGCAAACGACTCATGTAAAAGAACATATCCAATCCGTTGATAAGCTGATAGTTTGCTAACAACTATATGTTCAAACTCCAAGATTTCGTCAGACATGCAGAAAGCTAAAGTACAAGAAGCATCTGCACCTCTAAATTCAAAGTATTCACTTCAACATGCTAAAATTTAAAATAATTAAGAGAGAAGACAGAGTACTAAAGCTTCATGATTTCACGAGACAAGGGTTCAAGTACTAATGGCTCTGGCTGATGATGAACTCTCTGTGGGAAAGAATCATGCATGCAATGGTGAATGGATAGACATCACCATGAAAAAGGTAAATATTCTTCTCTCTATGGATGAGGACTCAGATTGGCAAAATTATCTCAAATACATCAACATTGACCTAAAGTATGTTAAAGAGCATAGATTAAACTTGTTATCTTAATATAACAAAATTGTTTTCGAATTAAGTAGAGATGATTTACTTGCCCTAAAACAAGCAAACCTTGAGGCATTCACTTTTCAAATTCAAAACACTGAACTTATAAAGTTAAATCATTCTCTTCAAGATCAACTAAAAGAAGAAAGAAAGGTCAATGAAAAATGGCTAAATAGTTTAAGTAATGTTAGTAAATGCATCAGTGAGCAAATACCAAACCAAAAAAAAGAAAATTCTTAGTGGGGAACAGCTCACTAAATCATCATCCAAAAATGATGCTAAAAACAACCCTTTTGTTCCTGCCTCTCTGGATTATGACCATGAGATGGTCCCAAAATTCAAAGACTGGGTTGAGAGACTCAACCCTGACAACAAACTTCCAAACTTCAACACTGGAAGAATTCTTGTTCCTGAAAGTGAAGCTGTCAATGAGTGTCTTCAACTCACTGAGGCATCCTCTAACCCTGAGTCTTCAAAAGAGTCAAGCACAGAACTTCAAACTCCTCTACCTCCACTGAAATATCCTTAGGGATCTTCTCCAAGATCTGAGGTAATGACTTTGACCTACCAAGATCACTCTCTAAGGGAGAGATCTGGTCTGGGAACAATGAAACATACAAAGCCTGAAACTCAAGAATCTTCAAACAAGAATGTTTTAGGACCTGTCACTGTTTCTAACCCTGAACCAGTCACTTGTTCAGTCCCTACTGAAGTCAAAACAAATGACCAAGAGTCTAAAATAGATGAGCTGACAAAATTGGTTCAAATGTTAATGGATGAAAAGATTAACTCAACTCAAAAGCCTTAGGAACCAATATATGTGTCCTCACAACCTGAGTTATCTAAGTCAGTCAACTCATCCAAACAAAGTCAGGATTCTAAACCAAATGGCAAGAACCCTGATTTATTTAAACTAGTTAGACCAAAACCCCTTCAGAAACTCAAGATCAAATGTGAGCTTTGCAACTATACCAATCATTCAACTGATGATTACTATAGGATCCTCTACTGCGTGAAATGCAAGAGAGAGGATCATAGGACCTTAGACCATGACATGTATATTGAATCACTAAGAAGTAGTCAAAACTACAAGGCACAGCCTTATCAATATGCATCTCCTTCCAAACATATCCTGAAATCCAAGACAAAGCCTTACCCGTCATGCACACACTGTGGCTTTAATGACCATCATCCTAATGATTGTAGAAATTACCCTGAGTGTGAAATATGTAGAAGTTATGACCATTTTACCTCAGAACATAATCGTTTCATTCAAATCAGAGGTGGAGTACTAGCTGAGTCTTCTCAGTCTAGTGAGTCCTCCATTGGTGTGAGTTGTACTACTTATGGAAGTAGTATTCACTCAACCACTGATCACAATGATTTTGAGAACTTTAAGAGAGGTAGGAAACTTCAGGCTGCTAAAGCCAAAGAGCCCACAAAGAAGTGGGTTCACAAGTGAAACTAACCAAGTTTATTATTTATGCAAAGACACATCAGGGAGCCTATTTGGTACCTGGACAATGGATGCTCAAGGAGTATGACTGGTGTTAAGAGTTATCTGCATAAATATGTAGAGCAACCAGGTCCTAAAGTAGTGTTTGGTGATAACTCGTCATGTATTACTAAAGGATATGGTTCAATAAACTGTGGTGGTATTATTTTCTCTATGGTAGCCTTTCTAAATGGTCTTAAATACAATCTAATTAACATCAGTCAACTCTGTGATGCTAAATATATTGTACAATTTGATGATAAGTAAGGAACAATATTTAATGCTAACAAGGAAATTGTGTTGATAGCCCCAAGAAGAAATGATGTATATGTCATTGGCATGTCATCACTGACTCCAAATAGAGCCTGTTTCTTTGCCAAAGCCTCAGAAAGTGTAAACTGGTTATGGCACAAAAGGCTATCATACTTAAATTTCAAAAACATTAATAAATTTGCTAAGCAAAACAAAGTTCTTGGTCTTCCTTCACTTGTTTATTCAAAGGATAAACCATGCTCTGCATGTGAAAAAGGAAAGCACAAAAGAGCTTCTTTCAAAACTAAACAAAACTTCTCAATCAGGAAATGCTTGCATCTTCTTCATATGGATCTTTTTGGACCTGTAAGTCCAATGTCTATTAATCATAAGAAATACACCCTAGTCATTGTTGATGAGTACTCAAGGTACACATTGGTTTACTTTCTCAAAAAGAAGAGTCAAGCAGCTGAAATGATTATGTCTTTTGTCAGGATGGTTGAAAACCAACATGATGTTAAAGTTAAACAAATCAGAACTGATAATGGGACTGAGTTTAGAAACACTAAGCTTGAGAGTTTTTATGATGAGAATGGCTCTCATAACTTCTCTTCTCCTTATACACCTGAACAAAATGGTGTAGCTGAAAAGAAGAATAGAACTCTCATTGAGGCTGCTAGAACCATGCTGAATGGATCAGTTCTCTCTAAGAACTTTTGGACTGAAGCAGTTAGAATAGCCTGTTACACTCAGAACAGATCAATCATTGTTAAAAGACATGATAGAACTCCTTATGAGATATTCAGAGAAAGGATACCAGACATCATCTATTTTCATGTATTTGAATGTCCTATGTTTATTCATAATCACAAGGATCATCTTAGGAAATTTGATGCAAAAGCTAATGATGGGTACTTCCTTGGATACTCATTTAACTCTAAAGTCTTCAGGGTGTTTAATACAAGAACATAACAAATAGAGGAGACTTATCATGTTATATTTGATGAGAGTATTGAAGCCATCAGGTTCACAAATACCTTAGTAGATGAAATAGGAATTGATGATTCATCTAGATATCCCCCTGATGAATTCCTTCAGGAGGATGACCCATCTAGACAATATCAAATAAATTCTGATATTTCATACTACATCATCCCTTATTGTCGTTCACTCACTGAACTTACTCAAGAAAAATATGTCCCTTAAGTGATTGATCCAAATGAGCAAGACAACCCTCAAACAGAGGATGTTAAAGGTCCTTTTGACCCACTAAACACTAAAGAGACACAAGAACAAAATGCTCAAAATGAACAAATCAATCATCAACTCACTGAAGAGACTTCATGGATCAATACTAAAATAACAGTACCCATCACTAAATCCTTAGCCTATAAAGTCTCTTAGTCTCGAGATACTAATCAAGCATTAACTTCGTATCTTATTGCTCAGGATAGATGGTTAAAAGATCAACACATTAAACTTATAAATATTATTGATGACCCTATAGAAGGCATGCTTACAAGAAGTATGGTTGCCAAGCTTACAGCTGCCTCATATAGTGAATGTCTATTTATTGACTTTCTCTCTGAGATAGAACCTAAAAAGGTGTCTGAGGCACTAAAGCATCTAGGATGGGTTGATGCAATGCAAGAAGAGCTAAATCAATTATATAAAAACAAAGTCTGGACTCTTGTTCCACTCCCTTATGGAAAGATATCTATAGGCTCCAAATGGGTGTTCATGAACAAGAAGGATGAACATGGAATTGTCACTAAGAACAAAGCAAGACTGGTTGCACAAGGTTATAGTCAGGAAGAAAGAATTGACTATGATGAAACCTTTGCACCAGTGACAAGAATAGAAACCATCAGGATCTTTCTTGCCTTTGCTACATACATGAACTTCATAGTTTTCCAAATGGATGTCAAAAGTGCCTTTCTGAATGGAAAACTAAAAGAAGAAGTTTATGTTAAACAGCCTCCTGGATTTGAAAGTGGTGAGTTCCCTGACTATGTCTGTATGCTTGACAAAGCCCTTTATGGACTGAAACAAGCACCAAGGGCATGGTATGAAACTCTATCTACTTTCCTTATTGAAAATAAGTTTGTCAGAGGAAGAATAGATAACACATTATTTATCTATAGATCTAAAGGAGAAGTTCTCCTTGTCCAAGTGTATGTGGATGACATCATATTTAGCTCAACAAGTTATAATCTTTGTAAACAGTTTGAGAAACTAGTGACAAAGAAATTTAAAATGAGTTTGATAGGAGAAATCACTTACTTTCTTGGACTGCAAATCAAGCAGGATGACAAAGGAATATCCATTTGTCAAGAATAGTACACAAGGAACTTACTAAAGAAATATGAAATTTTTGATAGTTCCTCAGTGAAGAAACCAATGGTTCCTCGCCTGATCTTGCTGGTAAACCAGTCAATGAAACCCTATATAGAGGAATGATTGGGTCACTGATGTACTTAACTACAACAAGGTCTGATATCCAATTTTCCACAATCTTATGTGCAAGATATAAGTCCAATCCAAAAGAATCACATCTTATTGTTGTGAAAAGAATCTTCAGGTACCTAAAAGGTACCCCGTCCCTTGGTTTGTATTATCTAAAATGCTCAGGATTTGATCTTAAGGGATACTCAGACTTAGACTATGTTGGTTGCAACATGGATAGAAAAAGCACCTCAGGTGCCTATTAAATCCTTAGATGGAAGTTGGTTTGTTGGAGTGCTAAGAAACAGCAGTCAGTGGCTATGTCCTTAGTTGAGGCTAAATATGTTGCTGTTGCTGGGTGTTGTGCAAATATCTTATGGATGAAAAGTCAACTTAATGACTATGACATTCATTACAAGATGGTACCCATCTTTTATGACAACACCAGTGCCATTTCTATATCTAACAATCCAGTCCTTCATTCAAGAACCAAGCATATTGATATAAGGTATCATTTCATTAGGGATCATATCCATAAGGGAGATATTGAACTACACTTCATCCTTACTGAGTATCAGCTAGCTGATATATTCACTAAACCCCTGGATGAACCTACTTTCACAAGACTGAAAGCAGAGTTAGGCATGTTGAACATTGATTGATTAGTCTCCTTGAGCAAACATGTTCAGTATGGTGTATATTCGTATCTATCTTTGAACCCTTTTCCCTGAAACCATATATGACTCCCATGACACTGAGGGACATATTAAATGAAGTAACTAAATGCTTCAAGTCTTTAGTTACTTAAATGTCCTAGGTTGATGACTGAACACATTAAATAAGGAACAAAGATTCCTTATCTAACTGTCATCCAACAGTCATGGGCCCCCACTTCACTCTTATATCACTCAAATAACCCACCATGCATTTAATGCGCACTCCCACAAACAAATCCCTTCCCAATATGTCTTTTCAATGTCTACCTAACCATTATCCATACGTCATGCCTGCAAAAAGCGCATGACACAAAACGGCTAAACAGTAGCCGAAATGAAAGGGATAGTGCAAGTGGTGGGGGTAGCATTAAATGTGGTTACCAAACAGTTTTTAACCTTTTCCAAAATAAAAGGTTTAAACATTAAAATGTTTTTCACATATTCACCTATGAATACCCCTAACCAAAGAAGAAACACACATAATCTTTTAAAAAGCAATTAAACTCTGCAAAAAATTGCTCTCAAAGCACAAAGTGTGTGTTCTTCAAGAGTTTCCGGGTAAAAACATTTTCATCAAATCATTTTAGGTCAAAGTTATGCATCTAAGATAACCATCTTAACATTTCTACAGCCTTATAACATATCATACATTTCATGGCAGCGATCAAAGTTGGATTCAACTTGTGACCATCTGGTGTTTAATATTCTGCCATTGTCCTTTTAAAACCAAAAATTTCAAAAAATGGCAGCCAACCAAGCAATTGAGTATGCCCCTCAGTGTGGTGACTTAACTGTTGAATCCCTTGTTTTTCACAATAACAATGTTGTGGGTAATTTCAGTTCTCCACAAACCGTCCCAGCCTACAACGAAATTTGAAAATATTTTATGAACTGTCCTTTAGCTGAGACTTTTACAAAAACACCATCAGTGGTGTACCAAAACTTCCTCAGGGAGTTCTGGTGCACTGCTATCGCTTATGACCCAAACCCACCTATCAATGACTCCAAGGCTCGCCCTCTTAAGGAGTATTTAATCAAGTTCACAGTGATGAATGGCAAGAAGCCATTAATCCTTGACTATAAGACCTTTGTTTAATCCACTAGACACCTATGTGTCTCATCCCTCCCCTAAGGCTGTGAAGGCTGAAATGGCCAAAATTGTTGAAAATCCAATTCTACTGGATAGGACACCTATCCTGAAAACTACCTTTCCTGTGGCTTGAAGGATTCTGTTTACATTCGTTATTCAGGTCCTCCACGGGAATTATTCCTCCACTGAGTAAGTGAATTCCATTCAGCGGCTCATAGCCCATTGTCTCCTCACATGGGACAAAGGTTGACATAAGAGAGATCATTTATAGTGATATCGTAACCAGACTCATAAACAAGTCTAGGCAAAAGTATGTATCCTATCATAGATTTATTTCTTGTACCCTTGAAGTGTTACTGGGTTCTGACTACACTCAGGATGAAAGTTTTGGGAGTTCTCCTACCATCCTGAGTAACTTAAATTTTTCAAAGGACCCATCCAAAGTCACCCAAATTGAATTGACGGCCTTCATGGTTGCTGTAAACAACAATGAAAAATCAGTGACCCTACTTCCTTTTACTATAAAGAAGAAGAAAGGGAAGTCTCAGACTGTGACTCTAACCTTACCCAGTCATAGGGCCCTGAGGCTTCAGGTTCACTGCCTCAAAAGAGGAAAAATCCCAAGTCTAAAAAGCCTACCCCTGAGACCCAAGTAACACCACCCAGTGTGCCAACGGAAGATTCTAAGAAAACCCAATCAGTCCCCTCAGGACAAACTGCTCATCCCCAAGATACAGAGAGAAACACACAACACGCTGTTAAGGGATTCCATTCTCCACTTGATGAGGGCACTCGTAAATCACAACCTTTGCCTAAGGGTACAATTGTTGATCCCAAAGACTCAAGGGGAAATGTTTAGCCCGCTAATAAAGGATTTCCCTTCAAGGTTTTTGATGAAGTTACGATTAAGACCAAGCCGTTACCTGAAGGGCCACATGGGGACAAAGGCTCAGAGGGATTTAAACCACCCGCTGATATGGAACTATTAACCACTCATGTTGTTGATCCCTCAAGGACTGATGCTAAGTACCAGGTGGACCAGACCCAGTCTACTAGACTGAGGTATCGGTCCTTAACTAAAAACAAAGGCGAGACTTCTTCTAAAGTAGAGCTGGATAATCAAACCTTGTTACTTTCAACTGCTGCTGATGTTCAAGCTCTCTTATTGTCTGATAAAGAACTTATGGAAGAAAGTGAGGATGATGTATTTGAGGCTGGAGATGAAATGGATGAAGAAATCCATCACACTGATGAAGAAGAAACTCAGTCTCCCTTACTAAACAAAGACCAGCCTGAATCATCTCATGCACAGGATACTGAATCAGACTCTGACTCCTCTTGTCCTGAAGCTCTCAAGAAATATGACAATGTCTTACCACTCACTAAAAGAAACTTGGTATAATATCTTAAAAAAGTCTCTCGGGTACTTTATAACAGACTTTCAGAATATCAGTGAGAAAAACATGAGGAA